>CAOGCB010645358.1:0-24140 GCA_948266635.1 Cnidoscolus chayamansa
AATATTGATGGATCTTTCTCCAGTAAAGTATAATCTAGCTTCAGCAGGTGGCCTAATTAGAGCAAGTACGGGAGAGTTCAGCTAACCTAGGCAATTGCTCAATCAGTAGGGCTGAGTTACGGGGAATCTTATTGGAGCTAGAGTTGGCTTGGGAAAAAGGTATTAGAAGGCTGATTGTTGAATCCAACAAGTACTCTTCTGAGTGTCTTTAGAACTATAAAAAAGATATTAATTTGCATGTAGGGAGATTTTGTATTATCTCTGTTAAAAAGAAAGTCATCTTCTCAACAAGATTTTTGCAGCAAAAAAACGTTTCATTGCTGGGACGCTAGGCTGTTAGTTAACACTTGCATACAAACCCGTTTCTTTTTTATTTTCCCAAAAAAAAAAAAGTTTCAGCATTTCATTTTTCATGACAAGAGCCGTACTTTATCATTGGCCTACTAATTAAATTGATCAACTGCTAAAAGCCGAAGACTCATTAACGTCAGTTTTCCATGTTTCTTAGCTCAACTTGAGTGATAGAAAGTAAGCTAAAAGTGTAAATCACTGTTTAATGAAGATCCAGGGATACAATAACGACGAACTTGTGAAAAAGTACCTTCTCATTCTCGAGCATAAGATACGCTACAAACTACTTCCCACCCCATTATTACGGTTTTTTTTTTTTTTTTTTTTTTCTCTTTTGATTATTTGGAAGAGGGCTTGAACAGAAGATTTCATGATTCCTTGTAAGAGAAGCCCTTCCCTCCTGAGCTACTGGTGAAGAAAAATATGCCAATTTTGGAAACCAGGAAATACCAACACTGGTTCCAGGACCACCAAGGAATCCCAATTTAAAAAAAAATCATTTTGATATCTTTGCAGTTAGTTCTCGTACTAGCTTGGCAGCGACCATTGCAGTCATCCCATCAACAGTGTCCCGCTGTGGATTGAATTCAACCACATCTGCTGCAACAACATCAGCTTGAAGGTTGTGGAGGATGTTGAGAACATCACGGAAAGAGAGACCACCAGGTTCAATGTGAGATACTCCAGGAGCAAAAGCAGGGTCAAGGCAGTCTACATCTATCGAGATGTAAACACCTTTTACACCTTCCCCTAATTTCTGTTAAATGAAAATCCTACGGTCAATTTTTTTAGCCCATTCACATGTACGTGCAAGCTTGTGTGTATGTGTATGAGTGAGTGAGAGAGAGAGAGAGAGAGACCAGATTTTCCAAGAGCTGGCGATCTCTTGAGAAGGTTCGCATTTCAAATTGCTCCACTCCAAACCTTTTGCCCTGCTCACGGCCTTCTTTTGTTATTGATCTGATACCTACCTGAAAAGGTCAGCATTTAATTACATTAAAACTCCAGAAAGGCCAGTTGAAGCAGAGAACAACAGAGAAGATGAACTACAATTTTAATAACCTTAAAAACCTCGAGATTAAGCAATAAAAACATTTGTAATTTGTGAATAGTGCCTACAAAAACAATTTAAAAACATTATTTTCCTGAATTATACCACATGAACTGTCTAATAAGGAAATGATAATAAAATTCTGAAGTGATGAGAGGATAGGGTAATTGTAAAAAGGGGTCAAAAAAATATATACAACCAAATTGATAATCAATAAAAAGAAGGCTGGAATCATGTTACAGTATAGTTGCTGTAGATAATATGATAAGATTCCCAATCAATAAGTTTCTGCAATTTAGTACAAAACATCCCAGTATGAAAAAAATAAATACAGATAGTACAAGACATACTTGCAAAAGCCTTCGTGCATAACCACCTTCCATTATGCGGGCAAATGACGATGCATGGGAATACATGTTTCCTTCGAAGGCATGATAGATATCTGGGTGAGCATCCAGATGGAGAATATCCACAGGTCCACCAAGCTTCTCAGAGACAGCTCGTACTACAGGAAAAGATATTGAATGATCACCACCTAAAACTAATGGACGTAATGGATCCTGGAAGAGCAAAAAATCAAAAGGGTTAAAAGTTAATATGCGTAAAACAAACTTAATTTGAAAATGCTTAAATCAATTACACAAGACAAATCCTATCAGAAGGTAAAATGTCAAAGACTTCATAAAACATTCTTGGCATTCCATGCAAGAATGCATAATACGCAATGCATCTGTGATTATTATTTCAAATTCACCTCTATTATCGATAGGGCAATAAAAACAGTTGGCCATGAAATGCAAGCTTATTAACCACATTTGTTTAGAAACATACCCAGAAAACTAAATCACTCCCTAAAGTAATGTTGAAGTCAAGACAGTGAACCAAAGTCATTTAGAAACAAACCCAGAAAACTAATCACTCTGTTCAGTAACTTTGAATTCAAGATCCTCAAATAGTCTAACTTAACAAAGAATCCCGTCAAACTACAACATCCCCCCATTGCTAGAGTCAACAACTGACATTCTGTGTTATTGCATAGCACACAGATTAGTTCAATCTAGCAATGGGGGAAGTAGTTAACAAGGTGCACACAGATTATGATTCAGGTTGAGCTAGGTAGTGAGACAGCTAAAACTCACCAAATTTTGGATATTCGACAATGTCGTCAACAAAGAGCAAATGCAACCTTTCACACGAGGCAGGCCTTCGTGTGAAAGCAACAATGCTTCAGAGCAATCTGATGTTATATTATAATCAATTAGCCTTGCAAACTGCTACAATCCTTCAGCACAGTAAGTTTGACAAAGGTAGCTTGAATTCATGAGTCTTAATAAAGATAAAATGCGGCTGATCAAGACAAGAATATAATGGGCCAGGATAGATCAATCAACATGACCAAATATCAAAAGATCAGTGCCAGTGTTATTTTTTTAATCCTCTAGATATATCATATATGTGCTATTTTCTATGGTGAGAATATCCTCTATATATTTTCAAAAACTTCAAACAATGTAATATCTCACGATACATTGTTGACTGAAGTCGTTTTATCAAGCAACCTGTGGCACTAACCAGAAAATGCCATATCAAACTTGCAGCTAGCCAGCTACAGGCTATACATAGGGGTTCAAGATAAGCTCAAGAAAGCCACAGATATAAAGCCTTTCAGAGAACCTCTTACATAAATAAGCAAGGAATAGTTGTAGGATCAGAAATTAAGTTAGGAAA
This sequence comes from Cnidoscolus chayamansa, assembly GCA_948266635.1. Taxonomy (NCBI): domain Eukaryota; kingdom Viridiplantae; phylum Streptophyta; class Magnoliopsida; order Malpighiales; family Euphorbiaceae; genus Cnidoscolus; species Cnidoscolus chayamansa. Next base: position 3,131 of record CAOGCB010645358.1, read on the forward strand.
TGAAACTACTTTCTGCTAGGGAATTCCTCAATTTGAATAATTCACCAGTGCCATGAAGGAAATATCAAAATTCCTTGTAAGCGAAATATTCATATAGCTGCTATTTGCAGAATCTATAATATGACATAAATTGCAAAGACGGGGAATAGAAAAACAGCACACCTCTTCCATCACTAGCTTGACAGACTCACTTATAACATTCATCAATCTGTCATCATCTACACCACAATCTCGAATTTCTTGAACAGGGACATCACCAACATCAGTTAGAACCCGTGGATCATTCAGTTCTTTCCCTGTACACGGACAAGCATCATGCCACAATGAGCATGTCTCATTCAACATTATCACACAATGAAAAAAAGGAGAAAATAAACCAGATCCTTGCCAAATAGATATCTAGTTACAATCTTATTGTACTTGGCATAATCAAAATAAATATTAATATCTATGTTCGGGATTCTGTGGTTTTAGTAATACTTTCAGCACATAGATAAATGAAATTGAACTGCACTAAATTCAGACGCAAAAATTGTTCTATCCCAACTCAAATACGGAATTTATGTATCTGAAATAATTATCTGATAAATAATAAATCTCTATTTTTCAGTTAAGAAATTATACATAACATGCATATAAACTTATTGAATGCTATTCGAACAGAAATCCAAAAAGATGGTCCTACAGCTACCTTCTTCAGTTGTTGAGTTAGTGCTACCACACCATATGGCTTCTCTAATTCGAGGAGGGGCAAATGCTGGGCCCTGAAGAAATGAAGAGTTATGCCCTAGAGGAACTCCAAGAAGAGAAGATGATGCTACAGCTCCTCCTAGAGCACGCACAAGCTCTCCCTTGGGAACAACATCATTAAATGTCAGACAACCAAATCTTTTTACAGAAGCACATAAGAGATCATATAGTCTTGACACTTGGAATAAACTAAATTAGCAAAATTCGACCTAAAATTTGCATAGTTTCTTAAAAGACGGAGGACAAAATGAGTAGATACTGCAAACGAATCCCCAGAGAGACAAAAAAAGCTTTGCCACATAATTCATGCTACCATGAATTACACAGAGCTCTCGGTTATAAGGTTTCATACCTTGAGCTTTGCTCTCTCGCGAATAAGAGTAAGCGAAGCATCAATAACGCGATTTTGGCCCTTCTCTATCAACTCAACAGGGATGTTCGCAGCATTTAGTTTCTGCAAGTAATGAATTCCTCTACGCCCTACAACCGACATTCTGGAAATTTACAAGTAAACTATTAAAATAATCACGAACTCGAATAATTATGAGGAATTATTTGGATGATGTCTATCTTCTGAACCTGAAAATGTTAAAAAAGTACTTAGATAGAGAGAGTCGAAACTGCAATGCTCCTTCAATTGATCAGACAAGGATGAGGTATTACACGCTACTTGAAGCCGAAGAAGGCATGTATCTTCTGCACTGTCATATTCGACTCGCAAAAAGAGCCTAGAAAAGGCACTGATAGATTTAGATAATGTAAGATTACTATGTTACAAATGAAACGGTGAGTTTTGGCAGACACCAATTTTGATTAAGAATGGGCCTTGCCTTGCGTGACGATTTGGGCGCTCCCATTGTGCACTGCCAGATTACAGCTACATGTTAAAAGACGCTATTGTCCAGATAATGTGAAGTTTCATTGAAGGATATCTTTGTCCAATGACATTGGAAAGCTTAATGAGATGGAAAGGTTAATGGTGATGCACCTGGTGATTTGCTGCGTCATATCAAGAGATCCAACAAGAATTTTCCTGGCGTCTGCAGGACTATCAGATGAATTGCACCGCCGGGCTCATTACGAACCAATGCATCAAGATCATCCAATTGGCCTTGGCCCAATTATCCATATAATTACATCACGTTAGTCTGTCAAGATGCTGAGGTTCAAGTCATTTCCTCGGCCCATGAGAAAATATTCCAAGAGTTTGTGATTGTGAGACTCAGAATAATGGAGGATATGACCATGTCTCTTTGAAGGGATTGGGAAATAGTAATTGTCCTAAAAACACACATGTAATATCAGATATTCTACTTTTTAATATCACGAAAGCACAAATAAAATGGGAAATATAAAATCTGAAGATTCAAAAGAAAATAACAAAATGAAGGAAATCTAAAGAACAGTAACTGTGAAATTATGATGCATAGCGTAAGCTATGAGAGTCCCGGAAACGCGTGCTCGTGCTTTAATGATTCGATATTTATAATAATTTGCTGATGTTTAAATCATATCAACTTAACAATATTATATTTTAGACAATATAGAGGCGGAGAGAGGGTGGGAGTTGGAGAATCAACAATTAGACCAGCCGGCTGAGAGGAGTAGCCAAAGGTAATTGTAGACCGGTCTGATTAAAAAATTAATGTTAAAGCAATAATAATAACTAACTTTTAAATAATAAAAATAAACTATATTTTTTCTCCTAAAAATATTAACATTTTTGAGAAATAAATTATTAGTGAAGTATTTGTTAACATATAAAACGAAACAAACTCATTGATATTCAAAATAGTATAACTTGAGATTAACTCTATGGTTTATAATGAATTTTAATTAAATTTAATAGAAAATATGTCTATGAATAATTTATTCATTCTCCTTAACCTTATCAATCGAATTTGAGCATTTAAATTATTAATTAATCGATCCTAAACTTTAAGATCGAACCGCGAATCCAATTTCAGTTCCGGCCAAGTCTAGTAGCAGTTGACATCGTTTGAGTATTTAAAATCTTAAGAAGCTGTTATAAAAATAAATAATAAAAAAGGTATTTTCAAGGTTTCTTGTTTTTAACCATAATTGAAGAAGGGCCAAATTTGAAAAGTAAAATAATACATTACAGACTGTTCCCAGTTTAGGGTATATTTTTGTCGGGAAGTAAAGCTATAACTTTACCAAACTTCTGTGATCAGTTTCTTGCTTTCGCTGATAGTCAGCGATTTTCCGGCAGCATCTCCGATCAGGTATCTTCTCTCCCTCCTCTTTGTCGTCTACCTGCAAATCTAGGGAAATTGCATCAACTTTAACATTTACATCACCAACTGTAAGCTAGCTTAGCTGATTCTTAAGTTTTTATCACTTTGGCTTTAAGGGAATTAGAAAATTCTCTAGGAAACTCGCTTGTTTCACTTTGTACGAGACTAAAAAATTCGAGTATCAGGCATCAAATTGCCTGATTGATTTTTAGTGTTTCTCTTTGCGGTTGTTGAATGATAGGGCGGTTTTTTTTTATTAGCTATGAGTTTGATTTGCCTTATCAGTTGACACGGTGGGAATACAGATTTGGTGGTCAGAAATTCTTAGCTCAGGACTATTGATTAGTGGGTTTAGAATTTTAGATGGAGAGAGTCTTTGTACATTTGGGAGATTGCAGGTCTTCGGTTGTTGTTTCCCCTTAATATGATTGTAATTCTAAAAAGTTTTAGTCTTTGCTGTATTATTCAACTTTACCGTCTCTTAATCATGCATAGTTTGAGAGGCAGACAATACCTATTCTGTATTCTATGTTCTAGCTATCAAACATAAAGGGAAACATTTTCACAATCTATTATCGGAAGTTGTGAATTGGACGTTTGGTAATGGGACAGAAATTGGCTAACTAGTGTTGGCTGTTACATTGGCATTCAGAATGATTCTTCACTTTATATACTTGAGCATTTACTAATTTGATGTTCATGATGAGTTGTGTGTGCATTATTCTGGATGAGAACCATATTTTGAAAGCCATAAGAATCTAGTTCTTTTTTTCTATTTTCAGGTTGGAGGGTATTATGTTCGCTGGATACATTCTGAGGGCAATTTGTGATCTTTGTAGGTAAGAAGGATTTTTGTTGTACATAGTGCAATTAGTTAACTTGGACTTCTGTTGTATTAGTTTGGCACTTTAAGCAGCACTATTTTATCCTTCTATTGATCTATTTGTCATATATTTTCCAATGTGAAAAGTTATTTTGGAGGAGATTTAGACTATGCTTTTGATTCCATATAGTAAGGTCTGAGTTCTTCAAGCTCTGGCCATTTTACAGCTGCAACAGAAATCATATTTGTAATGGAAATTGTTGCAAGTCTGAATTGGTTGTACTTTCTGTATACATGTCATCGTTGTTCTTAAAAGGTCAGCTCCTTGCAGAAAAAATAGATGTTTCAAGTTGTTCAACTCGTGAATGGATTTTCTGCAAAGATTCAATAGCTACTGTGTACACATGCTTGAAGTTGCAATACTAATAAAGTAATTTTTTTTTTGGCAATACTAATAAAGTAATTTTTTTTACATATACTCTTGTATTTAAGGCAAAAAAAATTTCATCAATCATAAAAATATGCAAACTAGATTCATATTACAAGTTCATAATATATGCAGTTCATTAGTTTTGCACTGAAAACAGTGTTAAGGTGAGAGGCAACACTAAGGGGACAAGTTACCTTATGGCTGAAGCCATGAAGCAAGAGGCGAGGTTAGGGACCTTTTAGAAGTAAGGCGCCGTTGTTTAAGAAAAAGAAGAGAGAAAGAGAGAGGGAGGATGAGAGGCATACCTGTTAGATTGTGGAGAGGCTAGGGTTATTTATTTTGCAGTTGAAAAGAAAAAATGCATTATTTAACAAAGGTGATGCCTCAAACGCCTAACGCCTCTTGCCTTTCCCATCCCAGGCATACATCATCAAGGTGAGGTGAGGGTGCCTTGCCTTTACCTGATGCCTTTCCACACCTTTAACAACATTGGCTTGAGGGATTTTAGGTTAATGGGATTGACTGATCAAATTTCAGTTTGGACTTGGTGTAGGACTTTTGTTGAGATAGAGTGTTGCAAAGTATAGGATTTCAAAAGAGGATCAACCTGAAGAAAGTTAAAATACTTTCCAATTGATTTGTCTCTAAGTTTGGACCCTCTTTGGAGTGGTGTTCTCCAAATCATACTATACAAACATTAGGAGAACTGTCCACTAGTATTAAAGACACCGGCGGAGGCACCAGGCAAGCGCCTTGCCTCATCTTGCGTAGCTTGAGGTGTGAGGCTCTGCCTTTCGAAAATAAGATGCAGGGCCCTGCTTTTTTGCTTTTTCAAAAACATCAAACCTAATCCATAGTTTTCTTTTTGAAGCAGCTGATTAGAGAAATAAGTTTGAAGTGCTAAAGTGGATATCTCTATAATTATGCTAAACAATTAGAGTTATACATATATGTACCTGTAATTATACTAACCAATTAGGGACATGTATCTTTATAATTATACCCACTAATTAGGAATATACATCCTTATAATTACTCTAATTTATAGAGCATCACTTCAAAAAGGCCCTCACCTGGCCTCTTGCCTTAACAGCAGTGGCACTAGCTAAGGAACCTAGGTTCCCCATACATAGTGAAATCTAATGTGTAAGAGCAATTTCTGAAAACCAGCTCCAAAATGTTTTTGGTATTTGTTGCTCAAGTTCCCCTCATCAGATTTGCTGTTCAAGAATAGATATGGTTTTGGAGCTTAAGTCTTAACTGTTGTCACCTAGGTCAGTTCTTTACTTATGTTTGTTTTAACAGTCCCCAAATGATATTAGAGCGATCAGCAGTACACGATGTGTAGCATCACGGACTATAAGTTATTGTGCTTGTATCAAAGCAATATGGTGATGGAGAAAAACTTGCGCACATGCTTCAGGTTTTATATGGGGTGGGCTGTGGATTTTCTGGATCTTATATGTAATCTGATGAATTATTTTACATATATTAATTAAAAAAGGTAATTGAGAATGGTATTTGTGCCAGCATAACCCACATAGTTCTGACACCAATTTTAATTTCTTGCCTGGTTTTTGATAATTAGTTTAGATTTGATGCTCATTAACACTCCTAGATGTCAATTCTGCTTTACCATATTTTTGAGAACCTTAATTTGTTAATTTTTACTAATACTTCTCGAGAGTTTTCAGGTTGTGCTATATTGGTGCTTTTTCTGAAGGAATCCTATTTGACCACCCTTTCTTTAGCAGTAGCTATGCTACCCACTGGGTTGAAAGATAACCAACTCCGTGAGAGCAACAGCCAAAAGGTCCATCCTCAACCCATGGAAGAGTCTATGAATCAAAATCCTGAAGCTGTGGAAGCTCTGATATCCAAAATATTTACGAACATCTCCTCCTTGAAGTCAGCCTACATCCAGCTTCAATCTGCTCATACTCCATATGATCCTGAAAAAATCCAGGAAGCTGACAAACATGTAATTTCTGAGTTGAAGAACCTTTCTGAGCTCAAGCACTTTTACAGGGAGAACTTTCCCAAACCAGTGTGCATTTCCCCTCAGGACTCACGCTTAGCTGCAGAGATTCAAGAACAACAGAGCCTACTAAAAACGTATGAGGTTATGGTGAAGAAATTCCAATCTGAAATTCAGAATAAAGATACTGAGATTCTTCAGATGCAGCAGCATATTGAGGAGGCAATGCAGAAGCGCATGAAACTGGAAAAAAATCTTAAACTCAGGGGTTTGTCCACCAAAGAATCTGAAGGTTCTGGAGATGAAAATGGATTTTTTCCTGTAGATCTCACGCCTGAGCTCTTCACATCAGCAGTAGAAACGGCTTTTAAAGCCATTCATGACTTCTCTAAACCTTTGATCAACATGATGAAAGCAGCTGGGTGGGACCTTGATGCTGCTGCTAACTCCATTGAACCTGATGTTGTTTATGCAAAAAGAGCTCACAAAAAGTATGCATTTGAATCTCACATATGTCAAAGAATGTTCAGCGGGTTTCAGCAGGAAAGCTACTCTATAAAATCAGAAAATGTGACATTCACCAAAGAAAATTTCTTTCACCAATTTCTTGCACTAAGGGAGATGGATCCCTTGGATGTCCTAGGTCAGAACCCAGATTCCATTTTTGGTCAATTTTGCAGGAGCAAGTACCTGGTGGTAGTTCATCCGAAGATGGAAGCTTCATTCTTTGGAAATTTGGATCAGCGAAATTATGTAATGGGAGGTGGGCATCCAAGAACTCCATTTTACCAAGCTTTCTTAAAATTGGCCAAGTCAATCTGGCTTCTACACAGCCTGGCGTATTCTTTTGATCCTAATGTTAGAGTCTTCCAGGTTAAGAGGGGCAGTGAGTTCTCAGAGGTTTACATGGAAACTGTTGTGAAAAATCTGATATTAGATGAAAACCAGAAGCCTACTGTCGGGCTAATGGTTATGCCTGGTTTTTGGATAGGAGGCGGTGTGATTCAGAGCCGTGTTTATCTCTCAGGCGTAAAGGTTGCTGAATAGCAACCAACTCCTATATAATCTTTGACCTAGTTATGGTGGTGTGTTTCAGTATAACGTACTACTTCCTTTGCTTATAGTGTGTGGTAATCTATTTAATGATTGTATTATGAAGTTGTATGAGGTGAAATCAGCTTTCATCTATAAAGGTCTTTCTTTCTCTCGTGTGTGGGTCGGACGATTTTCTTTTAAGAGCGGTTCAAAGGAAGATTCAATTCTCGCACGATTTTCTGTCTCGCTCCCTCTTATGTGTGCGTTGGACATTTTTTTAAAGAGCGGTTCAAAAGCAGATTCTATTCTCGCTCGATTTTCTAGGTGCTTCCTGCTCATTTTCCATTGATGGCAATATGGCATGCATAAGTGGATCCACCCCATTTTTATTTTATTCTCTTTCTTTTATTGATGGTACAACTGCTATAACTATCGTGATTCTTAGACGCTGAAATTTAAATTCTAACCAGTGTTTAAATTTAGAGGATAACACTCACTGGTCTTGATCGGATGATGATGAATTTAAAATGACAAATCATTTATTTTTATGTGGATTTTATTATAATCATATAGATTGAATTTCTTTTCTATCAAATCTAAATAAGTATTATTCACTTTCTAATTGGTAAATAATGTACTACCTAAATATCTTAGGATATTAATATTCTTACATTTTGAAGAAATTCACTATTTATTTTATTTTTAAATTATTTAATTAAAAAATCATTGTATTTTATAGAATTAAATTCTTTGAATTTTCTTTTAAATAAATCATTAATTAAATTATTTTAATTTTAGTTAACTAAATTAAATATATATTTGAAATTATAGAAATTAAATAATATAAATATTTTATGTCAACTATTACAATAAAATTTTAATAGGGTAATTTTTTTTATATAGAAACCAATTAGTCAATTTTATAAAAATTTATGAATTTTATAATAAAATTTCCTTTTAATATAATTGAAGTGCTGGTATCAAATTTTCTATTTTTCAAAAAATATTACTTTGTTATTATTTCACAATTATTTAATTAATGTCTTTATATTTTTATAAAGTTAATCTATTTAGTTATTTTATAAAAAAATATTAATTAAATTTATTTTAATTTTTTTATTTATACAATTAAATTAGTAATTATTTTTAATCACATAATATGATTAAAATTATATATAACTTAATAAAATAAATATATAAACCGATTAATGTTTTACGAATATTTAATAAAATATAAAAACTTTTAAATTAAGTGATTTTATAACCATAATGAATTTCTAGAAACTCAATAAATATTGAAATAGTTATTGCTTTTGAAAACATCTTACATAGTTGTTTTCCGCTGGGCCACGTGATGGATGGAGTGTCACCATTACTTCAATAATTCAACTATTAATAAAAAAAAAAGTTGAGGAAAATTGATCAACCTTACCACCTTAATATATGGATTATGCTTGTAGAAAGCTACATATAAATACAACATGAACATAATGTCTAAGAACAATCTGCCGCGGGAATCGCCGAACCCTCTCGGGTGATTACTGGGGGAGAATGATCAAAGGAACTAATGGATGTGAGGAAATCAAAAGAAAATCGTCTAATTTGATTTGATGGTTGAGTGCATTATTTGCAATCAGAACAAAACCACAACAAATTGATCTCAGTCAAATGATTTTAATATTTCTTAATTCTAAATTGATCTAATTTCCAATCAACCCATAACTGGATCGAAGATAAATATTATCTCTCTCCAAAGATGTTATTTCAATGACCATGATTCTCTAAAAAATTGTTTATTGTTAAAAAAAGAAATCAGGTTTAGCGACAAAATAATTTGATCCATCACGTAAACGTTGTTCCATTTGTAAAGGCTACCTTTAAGGGCCAAAATTAAATATTATAATTTATTGCATATTGTCTAGCACTACTACAAGTAAAGTGCGGTTTAGCATGTGACGACCTTTCTATATATATAACCCAAGCCTACTCTCCATTTCCATCAACTCACTTCATTTCTTAGCGTTTACCTTCAGAACATGGCCAATCTCAGTTTTCTCTCGTCACTGCTCATTCTCTTCGTATTTTGCATTTCAGGCACGGCACAGCCGGCCTTCGTCAAACGCTCCCATCATGCACGGGCCTATATCGAGTCCTCATGTCGATCCACTCGCTATCCAGCTTTGTGCGTCAAATGTCTCTCTGGTTTTGCAAACTCAACCATTCAAAGTCCACAACAGCTAGCCCAAGCCGCCTTATTGGTGAGTCTGTATAAAGCGCGGTGCACAAAATCATACATGTTGAAGGTGGCGACTGGACTCAAAGCGACGAAAGCTAAGGAGTACCAAGTGGTAAAAGATTGCTTAGACCAAATAAATGATAGTGTGCAACAGCTCAGCCAGTCAATTACAGAGCTGCGTCGCTTTGGAGGCCATGAAGAAACTAAGAGTAGCGATGAAGTCTTTTGGCACATAAGTAATGTCGAGACATGGACGAGTGCCGCAATGACAGATGTTAGCAATTGTGCTGAACAATTTCGAGGGAGGAGAATGAGCAAGTTAAAAGCCACGATTAAGGGCAAAGTTTTGAATGTGGCACAGGCTACAAGCAATGCATTAGCTTTATTTCACCGGTATGCCTCTAGGTTTATAGCTACCGGCAGTGCCGATAAGCCATAAGGTTAGTCCCTAATTGAAACATGTAAATGGAAAAAGTCTTTTGTAATTATGTGTCAAATACGTTCGTTGTAAAGTTGAAATATATACAATGTAAATTTATAACACAGAATACATCATGACGTTCTATGGAAATTTTGAAAGTGTATTTTTTGAAACTCAAATTTACAATATAATAATATTAAAAGTAATTATAACATAACAAAATATAAACAAAATACAAGTTGCCATCTCCTAAGAAACAAACACCAATTATAAGACACAACTTTTATATAACAGAGCCCGCATGGGCGTAGAACAATTGGTATTCGGATGACAGAGTTGATACTAAAGAGTCAAGGTTCGAGTTCCAACAGCGATAGTGTGAGAGTTTCACCCTCTGGATAGATTCTTTGTGCACACCAGGCCCCTGTACCTCTCATTTAAGAGGCTATCGTGTACCATGGTTTACCTCCCCTCTTACACTGTTGGACCGGAGTGAGTAAATCCCTTAGGATTGAGATTATCAACATTTTGATACCAAAACTTTTATATTACGGATTTGCAACACAATCAATATGCGTGTTAAATTTTTTATTTACAAGCGACAAAGAACAAAAAGATAGAGCTGAGCTGAGGGAATAGTGTTAAAGAGATTAGACCAATCATTTAAGGTATAATTATATGATGGATATATGTAACAATGATATCACATCCACAGTACACCATTTAGACATTCCCTTTCTTTCAATTAAGCTGTCATGAATGCCTCACTCTCCATTTTTTTGTTAAAATCAATTATATTAATTAGTTTTAGGCAGACATGCTGTATCAATCAGCTGTAGTCTAGTAGATAGGGTATTCGGCTCTCACCTGAAAGAGCCGGGTTCGATTCCATTCAAGGAAATTTTTTTGATCGACACGGTTGCTGGGTCTGCATAGGCGTGCCTTCACTGACACTGTCTCTTTTATCTTCCCCTCGAAATTGATAGGGTACACACCACGCATCGCAATTCGAACTTCATATTTTCCTTTGAGATTTACCGTGTCTCCGGTGTTTCAAACCGCATTTCCAAGATCACGAAAGGATAATGGTGGCGGTGATGGATGAGACGCCCAAGAAGGAGAAGACGGCAGTAGAAGAAGAAGATGATGAGCACGATTGCAAGGATAGGGTTTTGCAGAAGTACTTCTTGCAGGAGTGGAAGGTTGTCAAATCTCTCCTTGAAAACATCGTTACCAATGGCCGTGTCTCCGATCCCTCATCCGTCCACAGAATTCGATCCATTGTAGTTCACTCTCCTATCAACATATCTATTTCAACACTGCTTCATTATTATATGATATACGATTGATTCTTATTTGATGTTTCAGATGGACAAGTACCAGCAAGAGGGGCAACTTCTGGAGCCTTACTTGGAGAGTGTAGTCTCTCCTTTGATGTCGATTGTGCGTAGTAAAACAATTGAATTAGGTGTTGCTTCGGATGAGATACTTGAAGTGATTAAACCCATTTTCATCATTATCTATTGCCTGGTTACGGTTTGTGGCTACAAGCCGGTTATCAGGTTCTTTCCACATCAAGTTTCTGATTTGGAACTCGCGGTCTCTCTTTTGGAGAAGTGCCATGATAAGGCTTCAGCTACGTCTTTGCGGCAGGAAAGTACAGGAGAGATGGAGGCAAAATGTGTGATACTTCTGTGGCTTTCAATTCTTGTCTTAGTCCCATTTGATATATCCTCTGTTGATTCTACTATTGCAAATAGTAATGATCTTGGTAAACTTGAGCCTGCCCCTCTTGTTTTGAAGATTTTGAAGTTCTCTAAGGATTACCTATCCAATGCGGGTCCCATGCGCACCATGGCTGGACTGCTGCTCTCTAAGCTTCTAACGCGTCCTGATATGACAAAGGCCTTTACCAGGTATTTCTCATGATTCATTTCACTGCTTACTGTTAATGATCGAAAATTACATAGTTGATTGTAGTCATAGACGCTTAGTTGATTTTAGTGCTTGGTGCATGTTAGTTCTCTCGAAGGAGCTTGTTAATATATCTTTATTTGGGTTGAAGTTAAATATCTGATCACATGGAGTATACCTATTTGCCAAAAAGCTTAGAAGATTTCCTTTTGGTAAAATATAGAAGCCCATAAGCACATCTTTAATTGGTATGTGAATGGGGATCTTGAAGGCAAGAGATTTATTTGAGAAAACATAAAATAAGAGGGCCTCCAGCAATAAAGGTACATGAACAACATTCGAATACTGACAGTTCACTTCTTCCAAAGAAGTGCAAAATGAGCATAGCAGTTTGCTTGTTGTGAGATTCCAATTGTTCATGGCATGGCTTAGCGACTTTATCTATAGTACATCAGTTAGTGTGGACATTTTTATATACAAGGGCTAGAGCCTAGAGTTAGTTTCGACAAGGGCGTTGAACATCATTATTGACATGGATTATAAGCTGGTGTTGAATTTGCAAATGAAGAGAGCTGAAGTGTTAGGTCAGCATTATAACTTCCTGCAGAAGAGTTTGTCTTTAATAATTGAAAATTTAAATATCAAGTAATAACATGTCTTTAGTGAGTACATCCAAGTGAGTTATTGGATGAAAATAGAGGTTTTGAAGGCACAAGGAATATAGATTTCCTATCATCACCAGTCACAGCCAATTCAGATGTAAGCAATCATGGGGGATGATATACTTTCTAGTTTCTAGGTCCATGGAGTTCCTTTGTATTGGGGCCGTTTGGTGTAAAACACTCCATTATGACCAAAATTTTTTATGTCCTGCTTTCACTTACTCTTCTCTTTTTTTATTTTCTTTTTTTTTTTTTTCTTTTTGTGTGTGTGTGCACGCGCGCTTGTATGTTTCTCTTTCAGCTTCAATGAATGGGCACATGAAGTATTATCTTCTGGAAAAGATGATATCCAGTCGCACTTTCAGTTACTAGGCGTCATGGAGGCACTGGCAGCTATTTTCAAGGTTTGTGTTTATTTACTTTTAAGTTTTTATTGCTATAATGTAATGTGAGAGTAGTTTTGTAAATGTAATACTGCATTCAATGACCTCTTGTGCCTTAAATTTTACAATCTAGTAGTTTTGTAAATGTAATACTGCATTCACTGACCTCTTGTGCCTTAAATTTTACAATCTAGTATCTTGTGTGTGAATGAATAAATTTTTAGTTTTTGGTGCACTAAATATAATTTTGTTGTAATCATTTATCAAATTGTAGCTGGGTTTCTTTATTTGTTTATACTTCTCTTCTCCTTGTTTTTTTTTTATTGCATGCCGGGGCAGGATGGCGGGGTGGTTTTTACTCGGGTCTTACATATCATTTATTGTGGACAGGCAGGTGGTCGGAAACTGTTGATGGATGTTGCTCCCATTGTTTGGAAGGATGTTTCATCATTGATTAAGTCTGGTACAGCAGCTCGTAGTCCCTTGCTTAGGAAGTATATGATGAAGTTAACTCAGCGGATAGGACTGATTTGCCTCCCCCATCGTTCACCAGCCTGGTGTTATGTGGTTAGTGATTTTCAATCTTTGACATCTTCTTGCTTAAACATCATGGCTTTTCAATCTGTTTGAATTTAGATCAATTAATGCCATTTGAAAATTTTTTAACCATCTTTAAGTTTTTATTTTATAAATCTTCTAATATGAAAGTACTGTAACTTACACTGCCTAGGAAAGAAAATGTTTTAGCATGTATGTAATTAGAATCTTCAATTTGGCTTTTCTGCATTAATCATAAGATACATCACTGTTTGGACATCAAAATTGGATCCCTACATGGTACTTGGAGATGCCTATGGGGGCTTGCAGGGTCATATGAACTGAGCTGTACTTCATGTTGCTTGTCTTGCATTTTTGTTGCATCGGGCGGATAGGGCTACTTTCCATTTGCAAAATGTGAATTATTGGTAGGTTAAGGGCAAGTTGGAGGATTCATGGCCTTGGAAACTATCAAAATACTGAGGCCCAATTTATGAAGGCCATAGATGTACGGCCACACAGACTAATACCTATAAGTCCATTGCTCGATATGTGGAGTTGTGATTCTCCATTTGTAAGCTCCAGAAACTCTACTTCATTTTTGCTTCTGTTACTTGATAGTTAATACTTTGAAATGTAGAAATGGAGATACTATTGAATGATCCTCTCTTGGAGTATTTTCTTAATGGCAGTAGGAATGTTTGTCTTAGACCCTACTTTTCCATGCTTTCCTGGTTGATGTCCTAATTAACTATTTTTTATTTTATATTACTACTTATTTTGGGAATTCATATTTATTTTTTAACTTCCCAAAGCCATAACGTAGAACTACTATTTCATTATTGTCTTATCCATAGGGCAGAACTAGCTCACTTGGAGTGCATGTTTCTCTCACTGTCACTAAAAGAGCTGATCAAAGGAGTCCTGTTGCAAACATGTACTCCACCAAAGCACAAGAAAGTTCAAATGACATGCAAGATGAAGATATGGATGTTCCAGAAATTGTAGAAGAGATCATTGAGATTTTGCTTTCTGGATTGAGAGATACGGTATGTCTTAAGGGGTGAGATCCTGCCATGACCTCGATTTTCTTTTGTTAAACTATCTAAGTGGAACACATGACCTTGAGTATGTCTTGTTAAATTAGGTAGGGTCTAAGGTGGAAACTCTGGCTAAAAATTCTGCTAATTCTTATACTTCCATTTTGAAGTTGGTTTCGGGAGTTACTTGTATTATTTTTGTTCTCTTGGCAAGTAAGCCTTACTTCTTATTCTCTTGACAAGTACGCCTCACTTCTTAGCCATGATGCTCTTCATATTATGCCTTGCTGTTAAGGTCTCCAGTTTCATCCAGTTTCTAAAACATGAACATAATTTTGATGTGGATTTATGGGTTAAGTAAACATGTACGCTAAAATGTTCATGTTTATTGTTTCTGTTTGAAACATTGTGTAAAAGAGCCTGGAAGCTGTTTGTTGTTAATTTTGCCAGTTTCATGGCTGATATAAAGTTGATATTATTGGTAAAGCAGGACACCGTTGTACGTTGGTCTGCTGCAAAAGGTATAGGTCGCATAACTTCCCGTCTGACGTCTGTCCTCTCAGAAGAGGTCTTGTCACATGTTTTGGAGCTGTTCTCACCTGGAGAAGTATGCTTGTGCTGTTACTTGTTTAATAATATTTATTCTGTGCAACTTTCTTCACAAACTTTTTCGGCGCCAAGCTATACTGAAATATGATCATTTTCCAGGGTGATGGTTCATGGCATGGAGCTTGTTTGTCATTGGCTGAACTAGCACGTAGAGGGTTGCTATTGCCTGCCAATCTTCCCAAAGTTGTACCTTTTATTGTGAAGGTTGCATGATTGCATATTGATTGAAACCTTTATTTTTTTTTTCCTTTTAGCTTTATTACTTTGTTTTTTGAGATTTTGGTGAACTATTTTAAGTTGGTTAAAGGTTCAATTTTGCTTCTCACTTGTTGGGAATGCTCAATTTTAACTCATTTTCAACTTTTTGTCTAAATTGACCCAAAAATTTAAAAAATCCAAAATTTTGAGTTAATTTTTTTAATTTCTTGATTTAGATAAAAAATAAAAAAGCTCAATTTCTTGATTTTTGCGCTAAGTCTCTTGATAAAGCCCCCAAATTAAGAGGTTCAATTTCTTGATTTTCTTATGTTTGGCTAAGTCGAGCTTAAATTGAAGCTTTTGGGCTAATTTGGACAAAAAAATTATAAATTGAACTTTCCCAATAAGTATTGTTTTCATTTCTCTTAAATGGCATGGAGTCATTTTTTGGAAATTTATCTGCCTCTTATTTTTTTTCCTATTGTAAATTTTACTTATTACTCATTAAGTATTGTGAATTTTATTTCATTTTTTATACATTCCAAGAAGAGTTAGGAAAAATAGGAAAATGAGAAAAGAAATTAAAGTTAATTTCCTTTATTATGGTGTTTACAAGGAAAGAGGTGAAATTAGCTCCCTTGTCATTCCTCTTGAATTTGAGAGAAATGGAGGAAAACAGAATTTCACAAATACGACCCTTTTTATTTTCATTTATAAATTCTTACCAACATAATTAGAATATTCTTTTAAAGCTATAATACTAAAATATTATTCCCAGTTTCACTTCCTTCCATCTCCTAATAGGCATCTAATCAATAAGAGAGAAATCAGAGTTTGCTTCTTTTCTTTTCCCTTGTAATTTCCTTTTCTTTGCATTCAATTTCTGGATCGAATATGCAGTATCAGTTCAGTATATATTATTCATATTTGAGTCTTATCTCTGTTTTTAAGGTGACATAATTCATGGTATCACTTATAAACTCTTTTATGTGGTAGACTCAAGCAAACATGTTGAAATGCATAGCAGTTAGGTTATTTAATATCTCTAGTTGTTTTTCTTAGCCTTTAGTGTACCTTCCGTCAACATCTCTTATGTCTCTTGACTTGCATACTTAATAGGCCTTGATTACTTTTAAGATTGGTACTTGAAATTTGCCAATTAATCTTCGAGCATCAAGTTACATATTGGTGATAATGTTATGACAGTTGACACAGCTCTGACACTGATCAAGAATAAATTTTCCTTAACAGGCACTGCATTATGATGTACGAAGAGGTCCACATAGTATTGGGTCTCATGTACGTGATGCTGCCGCCTATGTATGTTGGGCGTTTGGGAGAGCATATTATCACACTGATATGACAGAAGTATTGGAACAGCTTGCTCCACACTTATTATCAGTTGCCTGCTATGACCGTGAGGTGTTATGCATCCTTTTCTAAATTCAATCATTCTTCCTTCATTCTTTTCTGACAGCCAAAGGTTGATGCTTAGGTCAATTGCAGAAGAGCAGCAGCAGCAGCTTTTCAGGAGAATGTTGGAAGACAAGGCAATTATCCACATGGCATTGACATAGTGAACACTGCAGACTATTTTTCACTTTCGTCTCGAGTAAACTCTTACCTCCATGTTGCCGTCTCCATTGTTCAGTATGAAGGATACCTATATCTATTTGCAGAAGAACTGTTGTATAACAAGATTGGTCACTGGGTATGTATGAAAATGCTCTAGTTTTATGTCTTATTCAACCATAATATCTTTGGAAAAATGTTAAATGGACTCACTATTTTTTTAATGGATGATTGGGCAAAAGTGGAAATACTTGAAGCAAGTGAAAATATGAAGAATATTTAAACCAATGCTCTCAGCAAAGGAAGCAGCTATAAAGGCTCTTTAGGCAGAAAATACTAGTGAAAACATATATCGTCTTAATCCATGATAACTATCAATAGTTTGTCTTGAAAATCCTAGCTTTCTTTTCTAACAGTAATATTATATTAGAAATTGGACTTATTGTATATAGATCATCTGTGAGTAAGACCATGATTGATGTTATTGTGAGACAAATCATGGAGTTTACTTTTTTGAGTAATTTTTTTTTTTGGGTGGGAGATCTGATTTTTCCTTCTTTCACCAGGGTTACTGTTGAACCAAAGAATCAAGATATTATATTGTCATAACATTTGGCATTAATTGCATTCTTTTTCTTATTTTTCTTCTATCTTCATCATATTGTAGTTCTTGTTGTTTTGTCATAGTTTAAAGGTGATTGGTTTCTCTAGGAAAAAGGCTTGAGAGAACTTGCTGCAGAGGCCCTTTCCGCTATTGTCAGATATGATCCACAATATTTTGCAAGCTTTGTTTTGGAGAAATTGATTCCTTATACTTTGTCTGCTGATTTATGCATGCGTCATGGTGCAACATTGGCTTTAGGGGAAGTCGTTTTGGCTTTACATCAATGTGCTTATGCACTTGCCACTGGTTGGTAATCTCTCTTTTTCTTCTTTTGAAAATTTGCTAGTTGATCAGAATGCAATTGAAAATTATTATGAACTATTACAATTATATGCTATTCACATTTTTGCATCATTATTTGCATGTGGTGCTTTCACGACTCACATATAAGAATTTCATACTTTGTGCTCGCCTTTATTTGTTTTCAATTTAGGATCAATTTTATCACATTAATTTATGTTTTTGCATTTGCAAAAGTCAAATTTTGGAAAATAAATATCAGAACAGTTCTCTTGCATTTCATTTGGTGAACACAGATTAGATGAATGTTTCCCATCTTCATTTTCGTATGTTTTAATTAGACACTATAGCATTTTAACCTATAAGAAGCATATCCAGCACTCGAAAAACAGAGTCACATAGTGCTAGTTTTCAATAAATGGTCATTCATTTGCCTTACTTGATTATATTAGATGATATTGTGAAAATTTTGATGACAATATTTGTGTGAAATCTTAAATGATGGCTTTATTTTAGGAATGATTTGAAACCCACTCTACCTTTGAAGTTTAATCTTGATATTGCTACTGATCAATGTTTTGGGGAATGGATTCTGCTTTAACTTGATGAGCAAAAGTTGGTGTTCTTTTGGAGTTTCATTACTATTATTAAAAAAGATATCATATTCGGAGTCCCTGGCATTGATCCTAGTTCAAGGAAATATATTGCTTTTTAATTATGAATGCATAAACCAGGTTATAAATGTCTGATTTCCTTCCTCAGATAAACAGAAAGATGTGGCTGGTATAGTTTCTGCTATAGAAAAAGCACGTCTTTATCGTGGGAAGGGTGGAGAGATAATGCGTTCTGCTGTTTCCCGCTTCATTGAATGCATCTCCTTGTGTCATTTGACATTGCCAGAAAAGATAAAGTGGAGTTTATGCAATACTCTTAATGATAATTTGAGGCATCCTAATTCTCAAATACAGGTGCTTTTCTCGTAATTTCACACTTTCTTTGCTAATAAGTTTATGATTTTATGCTGTGACATCTCGAATTTGTGAATAGAACTTTGCTTAAAAATGTCAGAATGCTGCTGTTAGAGCTCTTGAACACTTTGTGCGAGCATACCTTGTCAATGCAAAAAGTGGAATTGCAAGTGGTATAACAGCAAAGTACCTGGAACAGTTGACTGATCAAAATTTTGCTGTAAGAAGAGGATCTGCATTAGCACTAGGTGTTTTACCATATGAATGTTTGGCTGATCAGTGGAAACATGTGCTTTTAAAGCTCTGCAGCTCATGTGCAATTGAGGTGTCTTTCATAAAATGATGCTAGTATTCTGAAATTCCCTTTATCATGAACCTAATCTCTTAATCAACTTGCACAATGGGATCTTTTCTTTGCAGGACAACCCTGAGGATAGAGATGCTGAGGCGCGAGTAAATGCTGTCAAAGGACTCATTTCAGTGTGTAAGACATTGACTCAGGCAAGAGAATCTTCTGATATTTGTTCTGAAGAGGAACGCATGTCTGTGTGTCAAGTGATCAAGCAGGAAGTGATGTCGAGCTTATTTAAAGCTCTTGATGATTATTCTGTAGATAATAGAGGTGATGTTGGTTCGTGGGTTCGTGAGGCTGCTATGGAAGGCCTAGAGACATGTACATATATCCTCTGCTTGATGGATTCCAGTAGAAAATCCTATGGGGTTGAGCCTCTGTTAGGGGTGCCTGAAGGGGCTGATAATGAGAAAATGCCCTCATTTTTTGATGCAAATCTTGCTGTCTGTTTGATTGAAGGAATTGTTAAGCAAGCTGTAGAGAAGATGGACAAGATAAGAGAAGCTGCTGCGAAAGTTCTACAAAGAATATTGTATAACAAGACAATATTTGTGCCATTCATACCACTGAGGGAAAAGTTGGAAGAAATTGTTCCGAATGAAGCAGATGTAAAATGGGGGGTAAGTATGCAAAAGGGTCATCTCCTGTTGTGTGGTCTATGTTTGAGTGCTTTGATGAAGAGGCTGTTATGATTTGCTTGCAGGTGCCCTCCTTTTCATATCCTCGATTTATAAAATTACTTCAGTTTAGTTGTTATAGTAGAGCAGTGTTATCTGGGTTGGTTATTTCAATTGGGGGACTGCAAGATTCTTTACGGAAGGCATCAATCTCTTCATTGTTGGACTATCTTCAAGCAGCCGTTGAATCTGAAGATCCTAATGAGAGAAGGTCTAGAGAATATATGCTATCTGCAGACATCCTTTGGGTGCTCCAACAGTACAAGAAATGTGACAGAGTCATCATACCTACTTTGAAGGTAATGGAAGCTTCTTGCTAAAAAAGTATTAGGGTCAATGCTTTAGTAAGATATGAAGGTAAAGGTAAACCGACAACATCAGTGACTAACCTTGAACGAAATAATTAACTCAGATTTTCAGTTGAAGAATTCTGAAATTTTTTTTTCTTCTTCATGCCTTCCCTTTTCAATATTTATTAATCTCTAGCTACCAACTGTCACGGGTATTTTCAATACTCATTTGGACCCCGTGTAACACTATTGAGAGGGCAATGAATCATGCATATAAGCATTAGCATCACATTATACAATAAGGCATCACAATCAGATAATCATGGCAACACAAAATTTAATGAACGGGCCATAGTTATCAAAGGCGAGCGCCCCGCGCGCCTAGGCGCTCGGGCGACGCGGGGCGCCGGCAAGGCGCCCGGAACAGTCGCCGGGCGCCGCGCTTAATAAAGCGCTGAGCAGGCACGCGCCTTGCGCCGCCTCGCGCAAGGCGAGCAGGCGCACAAGCGCGCGCCTGCTCTGCAATTCTTTTTTTTGTTTCCTTTAGGACCAAAACGACGCCGTTTTGGTCCTAAGGGTTTTTTTTTTTTAAACCTTAAAGGGCCAAAAAGCTGAAACGGGATTCAGCTTCTGCCGCATCCCTCCTCCTAAATCCCTCACAAATTTCTCATTTCCCTCCTCTTCCACCGTCCCATTTCATTCCCCCCCACATCAAAATTGATTCATCATTTTTCCAACCACCGATTACATTCCTGGTACTTTATTCTTTTAGGTTTTAATTTTATTTACTGTTTTTTCTTTTTATATCCTTTACTTCTTAAAAATAATCTTTATTTATTTATTAACCCTAAACCCTAAATCTTGTTAATTGTTATTATGATTGTTTATTTAGTTGAAATATTTATGATTATAGATTTACTTATGTTAGATTATTTATGTAGTTGTATTGTATTATTTTTATCGAGTTAAATAC
>CAOGCB010645611.1:0-36249 GCA_948266635.1 Cnidoscolus chayamansa
TTTCACCCAATAATAATAATTACAAATAAGGGGCAAAAGGAATTCAGGAAGAAAAGGGCTTCCCTCTTAATTTGCTTCGGCCCTTTTTATTAATTACTGTTTCAGAAAGTCTAAAGGACTAAGCAACAGGCAGATATATGGGTGGTGGAGGTAGGACTTTACTGATTTGGCACGCAGAATAAGGCATTACCAACGTCCAATCCACAACATTTTAATTTTAATTTAAATTTATTATTTCAATTTCTGTATTAAATATAATTTTAGTATTTAACATTCAATTATATATACTCATGTCATGCTGTCGGTATAAAATTGAATTAATTTAAATCAAACTATGCCAATTGAAAGTTTTAAAATAACAAATATAAAATTATAATTATATATATATATATGTAAAATCACACCTCAAATCATTTTTATATGATATTTGATTATTTATATATTTGTATTTCAAATAAAAAATAAACTATTTTATATCAAAATTAAGATGCAACCCAATTTATATAATTTATAATTTTGCATCCTATAAAGAAATTGCTCCCACAATAATTCAATAAAATATAATTCATTCCTTGTAAGAAAAAGAATAATATAATCTTATCAGATAAATAAGCTAATTTGATATATTTACTTATGAACGCTGTAATAAATGACCAACCCTTGAATGAGTGGAGGGTAAGGTTAGCTTTGGATGCAATGTATAGGATGCTAATTAAACACTTCCACAGTTCCACCATCCATCTACCAAGCAGGTTAATTACATTACGATTTGAGGATCCTCCCAGCAACAGACGTTCAGTAATAATGCATATGAAACTCGGGTGGCTGGGGATCAGCAATGGATTCGGTAGGTCCATCAATAGCTTCCTCGCCCATCAATGGATTAGATTCAATCGCTTCAGTACAAAAGGTCCCTAACTACTAAGAAAGCCATTCTAAATGCCTAAATAATATTTACAAACAGCATGTACATCCCTAAAATAAGTCCGATCGCTTTACGGACTTCCAGAACTGTTGTCCCAAAGGAAAGGCAGTAGTTGTATAATACACTAAAGGTAAATGGTAACAGGGAAGAGATAATTACAGTTTTCCCACTCTTTTGAGTTGGGTGGGAAAGAGATGCAAAAAGGGCATACCTAAAGTTATTTTAGGTCTATGTTTCAGGACTTGTATTTCAGGCCTGTTATTGAAGAGAATCTTCCTGTGTATCTTCATCTTCATCCATGGCATCCACAGCATCGTGTTTTTTATCCTCAACAGGTTGATCACTATCCTCAGTCTCATCATCTGAAATTGATTCACGTTTGGCACATTCTGGAGCATGATCATCACTGTCAGTACAATCCTCAGTATCAGAGTTCGAGGCAAAACCCTGTTTTCCCCTCTCTCCATCACAATCATTATCCCTGGCACCAAACTGCTCCTTCATATCAGGAGCAACAATTCCAATCATCTCACTTAATGCAACAATTCCACTCATCTTATTCAGTGCCAATTGTTGATGACTCCGTCTGCTAGCTGCAGCTTCAGAAGTTGGGGTATTTTGACTCTCAGCCACCTGACCATTAGAATCATGAAGCCCTGCCCCACCTCTCTCATAATTGTCTCTACTTGTAGGAGATTCATTCTCACCATGGACAGAAGGAGCAGTGCTGTAAGCCCAGCTCCCAGCCACTTCAGAAGCTAAAAGGTCAGCTGTTCTGATTGTGCCCCCTGGCTCTGTATCTTCCATGGCTTTCTGATAGTTGAGGTGATTATCTGATTGTGAGATATGTAAAGCAACCTGAGAAGTTGCCTGAACACGCTCGTCACTTTCATGTACCTGGGCTTCATCATCAAGTTGCATAGTGTCTCCAGCAAATGAGCAACACCTGTTCAGATCAACATTCTGATCACCATCGACTCCAGGGCTTTCTGTTTCCAGAACTCGCTCTGTGCCAATTGCATCTCCTTCCAGGACAGGTGCTGTGCCAATACCATCAATGTCAGAACCAAAGCCAACGTTAGCAAGACGGTTGGCACCTGTGAATTCTTCCTCCTGAGTATTTTCACCTTCTCCTTGACTTCTGATGTCACACTCATGCTTCTCAGTTACACTTGCTTCCCCTGAAGAAACAGTCTGATTTCTATCAAATCTCTGAGCTGAAGTAGCAGAGCCAGCCTTTCCACCACTGTTGCTTTGACACCCTTTCAATTTTTTTTCTCTGACAAAAGAGCCATTCATGTTCTCAGCAGGTAGATTGAGATCAACATCGACAGATGTGTTCTCATAATTTTCCTCATCTTCCAAAGTCTTCTGCATTGCCTTCAATTGTTCTTGCTGCTTGGCGAACAGTGTTGATATTTCTTCAGTTGTAGAATAAAATGCCCGCAGTTGTGTCTCCCTGCATTGCAGCCAAATCTCTAGACATAAAAGTGTGCATTATCGCATCACACAACCACATACTTGACATGCATACTTTAATTTTCTCATGTTCAACCAAATGTGTAATGACTTCCTAACTATTTATTGCATTTCTGATGCAGAAAAGAGGCAAAAATCAGCATAAAACCATGGACGAAACAGATTTTTAAGGGATAATGAATTGAGAATGAAGAATGTAACACTAGTCCAGATTCAGTCTACATCTGTTGACTTGAACATAAAAATGTCTGTCCCATTCTGAGTTCTTGGCTCCTAGTGGCGACTGCTAATAAGAATCTTTAGAGTTTCGACCAATATGGAACCAATTGTAAATACCTGGTTGCATAATTATTAATGAATTATGCTAATAAAAAGTTGTAGGAATTTCACAAGGAATTTCACAATTATATGAATTTACATTCCAAACAAGTTGGGAAAAGCATATTAAAATTGCGCTTCTCAGTTCACATCGTTGATCTTGATCAACTGACCGACAATTTTAAAATGTATCAATTGACTGAATTTTAAAATGTCAAGCATGGTGGAGGATAAAATTTGAAAATACTGTCTCCCTCGAAAGAGGCTCCACTCCAACTTTCATTAAATGAATCTGAAAAAACATCTCCCTCCAAATAATACATACAAGTATATTAATGTTCTAGAAATTGCATCATAATAGTGAATGGTAAGAAATTTTGAATTCAAACTTCAAGTTCACACATTAGGGGCTAATATCAAACATATGAAAAGCAGAATTAAAATACATACACATGCACAACTGAACGCTTACCTAAGCATTATTCTTTCCCTAGCACCTTTTAGCCTCCGTCGCTCAAAGTCAAGATCTTGCAATGTGGAATTTATCTCAAGCTCGAGGGCAGAAACTTTTGCCCATGCCTCTTCTCGCACTGCCTGCTAACATTTGCAAAGGAAAACTCAGCTTAATGAATTAACTCTGATAAGATACCAACAAAAACCTATTTGTGAGATCACAAGATGAATGACTTTTTTGGTTCAATGAAATCCCAAAACTAGACACAATCATTGCTTAATTTGAATAGACTGCCACATGAACACTCGTTCCCTCCCTTCCCCATTCCCTTTGTCTTAATAATTACGGTATCACAATAGTAGAAATAACCTATGTACACCAATATAGGATGGAAAAACTAGACATCAAATCTTTACATTAGTAAAATGTAAACTTACAACAGCGACAGGTATAATGTATAAAAACTAACATAAGATCAGATTTTGGAACTGAGATATTTTCAGACATAAAATATGGCAACATCACTTCACACATCCACAGCAAATCATCAACAACATATTATAAAATTGACTTCTCATATTTCAGACAAAATATGGCAACATCACTTCACACATCCACAGCAAATCATCAACAACATATTATAAAATTGACTTCTCATATATACCTTTTCCCTCTCAAGCTCTTTCCTCAGTTGTTTCATTTCTTGCTCAAGTTCTTCAACTCTCTGTTCATAGATGATAGAACACAATAGCAAAACAAAAATTAGGCCTATTGCCAGCATGTATTGAAAATACAGAGCAAAACAGAACAAAGAACACAATGAGACACGACAACATCAAACAAGAATTAAAATTGTTACTTTTCTTCCATTTGTAGAGGCCAGTTGCTCTTCACCAACTTGAGTTTCTAGCTGGCGAACTTTATTATCAGAGATCACCAACTTTTGCCTAGCTTCCTCCTGTCCAGCACAAAACAAAGCATTCCAGAAATTATTAAACCATATTGACAACAGACGGAAACCACTGGAAGGTAACACTCATTTTACCAATTTGGGCCTTAATGTTTCCACTTGTGAACACCATTTCTTCTCCCTTTCCTGAAGGCAAATGCAGAAAATTCCACATCTAAAATCTTTGTATAAAACAATCGCATTCAATCAATAAACTTAGAATCTATAAAAAAAATTTTACAACCTGAAGCTTATTAATTTCCTCTTGCAGTTCTTTCTCGCGTTGAGAGGCAACATCAGACTGTCGTTTAATTTCCTCTTGCGCTTCAGACTGAACTCTCTGTAATGCTACTTTTAAGTCAGCAGCAGCCTTTTGCCTTTCTTCTCTTCTCTGATCTCGCTCTTCTTCTAATTGTGTCTCAAGCTCAGATATAGATGCCTTGAGACTAAAAATAGAAATTAAGCAATTGCAATTTTTATCTACAACAAAATTTTCAAATATCTGCACCATTGAAATATTATTCTTCTCCAAAAGTATATAAGAAAAAAATAATCAAGTATTTCCATATCAGCTTCTTTTTCTTTCTTTCTCAATTCTAGGTAAGATTTAGATTTAGATATTGCTCAATCACTACCCAAAATCATTGAGTTGAAAGTTAGCTTTCACAGGTACAGGATGATATCATGAATCAATAAGAGTATGTTGGTGCCCAATGTGTATTATATGTTCAAATCAAGATACAATTCCATCTCATAAAAAAGGACCTGTTCACAGCTTTTACATCTTTTACGCATTTTCAAAGTAGGAAATTTAGATGAGCAATTTTAGGCTTTCAAGGGTTCATAAATTTCTGTTTTATTTCTACATAGATTTAGCCTCCAAAGGCATATACTGCTTTCTGTTGAATTCTTTGTTTGAACATGAGAACTTAAGGTACTTCATAAACATTCCTTACCTCTTAATTATTTCATTTGCTTCAATACATGACTGCCTGGAAGCAGCAAGTCTTTGATTAAGGTCTTCCAAGGCATGCTTTTGTTCAGCTGATATTCTGTTAACTTCCACCACCTCCTTCTGCTTAACATCTAACATACATTGCAACTCCTTGAGTTGATCAAGGTATGATTTTGTAACGGACTCTTTCATCTCTTTCAACTTCTGCAGAACCAAACACCAGTTCTGCTGAGATAGCAGTGGGTAGTTGTTGATCATGGTAAACATGCAAGCATAACCATGTATATGACACCAGATATTAGAGGGGCCTCAGTGCCTTGTAAATGAACAAACAAATGCCAAATGTGAAACTTAGACATCCAAATTACATCTTATGAAATCACAAGTATTTCACTTATATGACATAGGGTAGAAGGAAGGGACTCAGGCACTCCTTTTAGCATTTAGCATGAGCCGCAAACTCTGAGATAAGGTCACATGAAGCCTTGGGACACACCTCTTAGTTGCAAAGTCATGATATAACCATTTACAATGGATTTTAGAAAATTTTGGGGATTTAAGCTTAACTAATAAGTAAAATAACTGATAAGGAGCAAGACGGTACTTGAATTATCATCTTAAACCACACTTTTCGACTCAAACCAGCTTATATAACAAGTCAAATAAACTGGAGCATAAAGTTTTCTTCTCAAGGAGAAATTTACTACAACCTCTCACAGATTAAATCACCATCATTTTTCAAGAAACTCAAACATATCCAAGAATGCTGAGCTTTCAGAAAAGCATACATAATCATGATGTTCAATAGTTGCTCGATGTTCATTGCGCAATGTGTCAATCATAAGGACTTGACTTTCCAATTGCTTCCTCAATTCCTGAATATAGTAAAATATTAGAATTTCCATTACAAATTTTAGGAGTTATTTAAAAAATAGCTTATCAACCAGTGTAAATATGAAAGTACCGTGTTTGAACGTTGAAGGCTCCGAAAATCATCAAGGGATATAGGACCTTCAGGAGCACCAATCCCTATACCTTTTAATCTTTTGTTTTCTGAAACACTCTCCTCTGCACATAATATAAAATAAAACAAAACCCAGTGTTTTAATATGCATGAAAAAGCATTTGTGCGGCTGACAGCACATGCTGATATTCTGTGACAATCCAATGTGTGATGAGGACCATGATTCCCAAACCAAGAGAATGAGAATTCATGAGTTAATTACTTAATTATTACTTATTATGTCCTCGAATTTTTTTTAGACCATCACAGCAAGTGTTCAGAAAACAGGTTTACATCCAACTTGATAAATTCAAAGCAAGAAATAAAATTGTATAACAGAATGTTATTATTTGTAATATAAAGAGTAATTGTTACTAATAACCTGATTTTCTCTTTGCAACTGCACCTTCCATCAAGGGAGTAGACCTAAGAACCTCTCGATATACAAATGCAAATGCAAGTTCTGTAACCATGTAAAACAATAAAATTAAAGGAATAGTGTAATAGGCAAAATACTAACTATTTAACTTTCCATGAATTTTATACAAAGCCATGACCTTAATAACTCTGCCAAAAGGGGCTCATCAAAGAACCAAACACTTCTTAGCTTCTCGAGAATGGATGGTTAAACACCCAAACAATGAAAGAGATGAACCTTTCCACATTCAACTCAAAATTAATGAAAGCAAGCCAGACAAAACATGCCCACTTTTTCTCAATTTCCAATTTTGCACCTCTCTGTTAATTTGTTTTCCAGATTCAACTCAAATTTAATGAAAGCAAGCCAGAAAGAACATGCCTATGCTCTCAATTTTCAATTTTGCATCTCTCTCTGTTAATTCATCATAAGCCTTATGACAACAGCATGAAGCTAGGGCATGAAAGGGCTTAAAGAAGGAGGATAAATTGCTCAAAGTCAGTTTAGAGAAAATTACTATTCATTATGGTTTTTGGAACTTCCATCTATCATAAATATGGAATAAGGATCAGTTAACAAAAGAACAGCATCATTGTCAAAAAAGTTATAATAGATTGTCAAGGAAACTGCAAGGTTCTTTTTCAGATGGTTGGACACAAAATGCAGACGCATTGAACAAAGAAAAATGGATCCAGATTTATTGCACATCAGAGTCATTGATGTTCCTTATAAGGTGCCAAATAAGCCACCTTTTTGTGGTAAGGGGGAAAGAACTTATTACCAGAAAGAAAGCAGGAGGAAAACAAGAAAAGAAGGAAATATATGTAAAATGTAAAAGGGGGAAAATTGGAAATAAACATTCAAATATAAAAGAAAATATGAAATAATGGTTGAGGTATGAGGTGAAAGAAAGGATAAACATTTTAAGAGAAACTTTATTTTATCTAGCTCCTAAAAGGATGGAAGAGAAGCAAGAAACTGTTACCTTGATGAGGAGCAGCGGCAAATGATATAATATCTCCATGTTTGAGTTTCAACTCGGGGCCACTCTTATTCAATTTCTTCCAGTTAAGATATGTCCCATTTGTGCTGCAAAAGCTCAAACATTTCATAGTTCTGAAACAGAAAAGATTAGACAAAGTAGGATCAAAACCAAAAAAAATACCTTGTATCTTTCAAGAAGACAGATGTATGGCAGTTGGACAGATGCTCAACATCTTCAACAGTGAGAATTTTCCTATATATTTTGCAGTGTTTTCCACTGACTGCAGTTGACTCAATTTGGAAACGCATATCCTCCACCAATCTGCCAATGCAATGCTCATCCCCAGTCAAAAGCATATTGATACCCTGTTATGATCACTCAGAAAACCACATATACGTCATGTATTTCAAGTGTCCCAAGTTTAGGGGGGGAAAAAACTTGTTCAGCTAACTGTAAAAATTCTGTAAAAAATATTCTAAGGCTACAAACAATCTTATCTATTTTTTTCCCTAATCAATATAATAATTAATCCTGTCTTTGTGTTAAATCGTGGTTGACAAGAAATTGTATTTGCAGGGAAAGTTTCAATGAGGTTCTCATTTCTTATAATTTTTTTCCTTATAGGCAAGTTATTTAGGTTACTTGTATTAGGATATCAGATAGGCCGTATATACTATTATCCTACATCATTTTGATTTAGGAAAATGATAATAGCAACATCATTCGCATAGAGCCCTGCAAACCCAGGCATCAACTAAATATATTAATTACTTTACACATAGAGAATCGTGCAATTGCAACAGCGCTTTTTGTTGTCCCCCCCCCCGCCCCCCAATTTAAGCAAGGATCACAAATTCAAGACCCATCTATCTCATGTCTTTTTCAGGAACTGTATCCCCAAATTGATCTTTCTCAAAGTACAGATACGTAATTGTGTCTAAATGTTTCAAGACCGCTTAAAAAAATGTAGTCAGGGTGTAATCTAACTTAATCAAATCAAAAATGAAAACGAAAGGAATGAGAAAATTGAAAATGCGAAGCAACGGCTTCTGAATAAAATAAAATCAAAGAAAAAAAATAATAGAAAGTTGGTTGGCACTTAAAAAAGCAAACAGAAGAGACAAAATCACCAGTATCACTCAGTAAAAGCATAATTCAACCAAATTCATCGCAATGCCATCATCCCGTAACAACGGATATTTCACAAAACCGAGGTTTTCCGAGGGGTTTAGATAAATTAACAGGGAATTTTAATTAAATGAATATACACAACCAAATGGCGATCACAGAAAAAATAGGCACTCATAAAAGCCACAAAAAAAAAGAGAAAACAAAGGAAGAACATGTGTATTAGAGTTTTAAAGAGAACGTTACCTGGTGGCGCTTGCGGGCATTGTTGGAAATAGCAGTGAGGACGCCCCAGACATTAGGATCAGAGTTAGTGAGAGGCTGAGAAGATATATTAGAGGCGACTGAGAGGATAAACTCCTTTGGGCTCAACGGCTTTAACGACATATCATCGGGATTTGGACGAGGGATAGGATGGGAGGTACTTGACTGCGAGACTGAACCTGGACTCGGCTTTGTTACTGGATTCTCGTCTTCCATACCCATGAATAAGAGAAGAGAGAATGCCTAAGAAAATGGCGGGGATTTTGAAACCCTAGTAGGTAGAACCACTTACAACGAGTGTGATGGGAAAGTAGAAAGTGGGACAGTGACGTGTGCTGAGAGCGGTCGGAGTAAGCAGAGAGGCTTCCAGGAGAAGATTTGTGCAGCGTGCGTTCTCTCAGGTTGCATTCGTGTACCAATGCGCATAATAGGGAAATAGTTAGTGGGCCACTGATACAGTTCAGGCCATACCATATTTTAGTGTTTTGGGCCACAACATCAAAAGTAGGCCTATTACTATATGAAATGTACGAACTCCAAACGGTGCTCATGCCCTTTTTTTTTTTTTTCGGTTAAACCAATGCTCAGTGAACAAGAACACTAATCCCCACAGAAATGGGAAGGCCAACTTAGCTATGTTATTTATCATTTATTCTTGATTGATTCATTCATTTATTTACTCCATTAAGTCTCTGTTTTACATTGATTAAACGGCCAAAGAAATGAAAGTTAAGAAAAATAACACTTTTAACCTATTTTAGCTTTTCTATAATTAAAAATGTCCAGGTTGTTTTTAATTTTTTTTTTTCACTTCTTTCTAACTAATAAATTTAAGAAAATATTTTATTTCCAACAGCAATTCAGTCATGAAAGAGAGACTCTAAATACACGTCATATTAAAAGATCCTCTCTATAGGTGACGTCAAGCAGTAACTAGCTGATAAGACAGCATGGTTTGCACTCTTGAAGGCTACCTAACTTATAACCGCTAAACTTACAGTAGAAAAACATCAGGGCCACGTAAAGTTTCAAATCATTTTGAAGTACAAAATCGCTATAGAGACGTGCACAATTGAGTCGTCATACCATCAAAGTTCGACCTTATATAATGTGTCATAAAACAAGAAAAATAACTTCAATTGTTACATTTCTAGATTAAAAAAAATGCTGAGTTACATTAAACTACTGGGAGCATCAGCAGTCTCACTTTCCCTATATAATCAATCCAATCCAAAAACTAATGTTAATGTTAAAAACATTCCAACATGTCACAATGCTACCCAACCAGACATCAGAGATGCAACTAGCCCGCAAGTGGATTTGCATGTATCGTTACTCTATTGATCCTTATTTCTGCAAGAGGCCGATCACCTGGTCCTGTTTGAGTCTGCATAAAACCAATGCCAATAAAAAATCATTATTTGATAAGAAGAAACTTTGAGGCTAAAACTCATGTCAATGGAAAATAGTGGATCAAGATGATTTAAACAAGTAGACATGTGAACCTCTAGACATTCATGGAGAGAGAGAGCACGATACACACAGGTCCTAACACAAGTAATCAGACAACGAGACCACAAAGAGATTTACTTGTCTAAACCTCATCAATTATTGGAGCTCCAAACAGTATTGTAAGGACAATTGGCAAACTAGAACCACCCACCTTCTCCATGAGATCAAGGACTTCAAAGCCATGTATGACTCTGCCAAATACAGTGTATAATCCATTGAGATGGGGTTGCTTGGCATAAGATATAAAAAACTGGCTTCCATTAGTGTTAGGTCCACTGTTGGCCATTGATAGCATACCCCTTGCATTATGCTGGAATGAAGAGAAATATTGAATTAGCATTGAGTGTTATGCTAAAAGTAAGAGAACTGCAGCATTTGGATTATCAGTGTTGCACAGATGGCATTTGAAGGTCCTAGTCTATATCAAGAGTGGTGCCATTAGTAATAATCTAGTATACATAAGATAGAATGCCTGCTTAGAAAGCAATCAGCATCCAGCTACTTGCATTTCAGGTCTTGACATCAACTCAAATTTTCAGCCATCTTAAGTGCCAATTGGTTTAGCACAATTAACGCAAGCTAGATTAAGCCTCGTCCGACAATGAGTAAGAAGAATCTTCAGCTAGGCATAGGACTCTATATCAGATGCATTGTTCTTTACTTCAGACTCCTTGATTTCAGTGATCCTCCTAGAGGTTCAGACTTTGCTAGCAGGGTTTTTAAAACAGCATAAACATGAAGCGAATGAATGTGAGTTGCCATCCCTCCTCCCCTCAATCTGGCCATGAGGGGCCCAAAAAACATTCCATCAAGAAGAGGAAAAGAGGAAGAAGCAGCAGAGGGAGTACAAGCACTCCGACATACAGCACATGAAATAAGTCAGCTGAAATCAGTACAAGAATGACAGCAAAATGCAGAAATAAATTGAGATTACAAATGCACAGCAAAATCTTAAAGATGTTTCAAATGCTTAAGACACTCAGTCGATACCTTAAGTGACTCTCTGATCTCGTCATTGAACTTCTTGCCCCATATGCTGGTCCCCCCTTTGCCTGTACCAGTTGGGTCTCCACCTTGAATCATGAAACCTTTAATATTTCGGTGAAATATGGTTCCATCATAATAACCACTGGCACATAGTGCCAAAAAATTCTGTGTCCAACCAAGCATGATAGGGGATGTGTTACATAACCAGATTCTCCATCATAGAACAATAGAAATTTGAGCACAAATAGAGAGAGAGGGGAGAAGGAATAAAAGAAGAGAGAAATAGGGAGAGAGAGAGAATAGGTAATTTCCCAATGACAACCCTAGAGCTATTACAACTATTTTATAGAGCAATTTCTTCTAAAGACCAGCTAGAATTAACTGTTCCCACGGATTCCTTCTTCCCTAACAGATATATAACAACCTCCAGAGTCCAGACATCCAAACAGCATATAATTCCCTTCTTAAGTACTAGTAGACTGTTATATTTAACAGAATGAGATTAGCAGATTCATTTGTGTAAGCTTTAAAAAAGTGAATTAATCTTGGAGGCCAACAAAAAAAAATGGTGCAGTTAGTTGAACTACAAAAAGGTCCCAAAATAGGGCACGCCAACTAGAAGCTATGAATAGTATAGCTATTTATGAACCATGGAGATTAGTTAAAAGAAGAGTGTTTCGTTACACCATACTCCACTGATTGAAAATATTTGACTACTTCTTAACAAAAAAGGGAGGAACTTTAGGGTGGGAAGAAAGGATATCACAATATCACTTCAAGGGTGTAGTCCTAACAGGAAATGCATCACAGATTCAAGAAATAATTAGAATTATTCTCTTTTCCTAATTAACAGTTCGGATGAGCTAGCACATTCTTTAAAGAAAATGATCGCTAAATAATGAGGCATGCTAGGGTTTCAATTGAAACAGGAAATTATAATACTGAGAAAGTACTCCCAATGAAATTCCAACTTAAAACCTCTAATAAAGCTCGATTTCGTGAGAACACAGTTAATGAACTGAAATACCGCCTTACTTTCCCTGGATATTCTAGAATAAAACGAGGGCTTTCAAGGAAGGGGACTAACCTCAGACGTTTTGGGGACCTCGTCGCAAGCGATCTCGCACTTAATATCACCGAGATTAGTGTGCAGTGTGACTGACTATTACAAAGCACAGGAACGAAAGAATAGGTAAGCTCTTTCGTTCACATAAATGTAACGCATTAAAGGTGTTTGATGGAATCACCAAAAAGGAAACTAACCATTTTGTCGCGTGTATTAGCTGAAGATCAGGAGAGGAAGAGAAGCTCGATTTAGTCGCCTCCCGGTGATTGGATTGAGGGAAATAGGGGAGAACCGGAGAAGGAGAAGATAAAAAGAAATTTAATTTATTAATTTTCTTGTTCAACATCATGGAATAAAGAAAAAATTGGTAAACAATTTTTTTTTAGTTTTAATTAAAAATATTAAATATTTAAATTATAAAAATTAAGCAATATATATATATATATATAAATTATATAAACAATATAAAACTCAAAGGTTATTTTAATAGAATAAATAAAGTATTTGATTTTATAAAAATATAAAATTATTTTATTTTAATAATTTTTATAAAAAAATAAGAAAAATGTATGAAAAATAAATAAATACAAAATTTCTCAATTTTCAATATTTAATGTAAATAAATTATCAACTTAATTGAAAAATAAAAGAAATGAATTTATATTAAGGATACGAAAATATTTTTTATTTTGCAAAAATACATCATTTCTAGCTTGTAATGTACAATAATTTATTTATATT
Source organism: Cnidoscolus chayamansa (assembly GCA_948266635.1). Lineage (NCBI taxonomy): Eukaryota > Viridiplantae > Streptophyta > Magnoliopsida > Malpighiales > Euphorbiaceae > Cnidoscolus > Cnidoscolus chayamansa. The sequence goes on from CAOGCB010645611.1 coordinate 13,185, forward strand.
TTTTTTCCTCATTTCAATGTATAAATTATAATTTTTCCCTATTTTAAATTATTCCACACAATATAATCAATTAATTTTATTTTTATTTTACCTCTATATTTTTTTTAATTTTTATACACAATTAATTAGACGTCTAAAACATAAAATATAAATATAAATTTTGCACTAAATTAGATACTCACATGCATACGATTTTATTTTTGTAGATATTGTTCTCAATTTCCATCCTTAAATCATTAAAATTTATATAAAATGGATTAAATAATAGATATCTATAATATCCTGTAATTTCTTTTCTTAGTTTACTTGGAAATTGTCTGTTTAGGAGCATGCAAAGTTCCATGAATATATGGTCAAAGAAATTTAAAAAAAAAAATTATTCTTTATATATCAATATGTAATGAAAGCTATTAAAGTGGAATCGAATTTACTTTCAAGAACGTGAATACAAACAATAACAAAAATATTTACAATCCATCAAAAGACAAGTTAGTTCATTGGCGTATCAACAAGATATATGATCGCTTTTGCCTTGAAGAACATAAATATAAATATATGGTCACATCAGTTTTTCTTTTAAGAAATAATTTAAACTTGAAAGTTATTTATACGAATTAGATACAGACTATTCTTTTAAACCAAAAGAGAAAAGATATATAAACTGTTTCTGGACATCCCTCCACTGCTTTCCAACATCATTAACGGTACCTCTTCCTTTGCTTTGTTTTTCCTTTCTCTTTAGATGGCATTCACGTTTTCTTTTTATAAACAAATATTCATTAAAAGAAATCATATATATCTATTTAATTATAAATAATTATAATAATAATAATAATATCAATAAATATATTTAACAAATGTAATATTTATTTTCCCAAACTCAAATTTTGTAATAAATAAAAATAAAATATTAAGGCGAAAAAAGGGCATGGGATTTGGCACACCGTGTTCCACACAAGCCGCCGCGCAAAAAATCGCAAATTTCTGTTCCAGAAAGATCGATTCGTTTTTAAAATAAACGGAAAAATTTGAAGGAGCAATCCCCACTGGAGACAAAGTGGACCCCACATATTATCTCTCCACGTGGGCTAACAGCTGCTACTAGCCCCCTTGGATTTCAATATCATCACAGAAACAGACAGATCTAACATTAAAATAATGGAAAACGTAGCACCCGATAACAATCATCTCTGGAAAAACAACACTGTCGCTGCTAAAATGCGCAGCTACCTCACTTCCACCGTCTCGTCCACATATTTAAAAATCATAATAAATTAAAATAAAATAAACCTCTACTCTCTATCCAAAAACAACTCGATGTTCAAAAAAAAAAAAAAAGAAGATCAAATTGACAGATCTACATAATTACGGTTCAGGACATGAGAATCGAACAAATTACAGTGACAGAAACAGTGTACAATGCAGAGGTAGTCACGTGAATACCTGCATTGTCAGCTGTGCTGTTCTCCGATCCCACAGGCGCATCTGAAGGAGCTCCTTCCGGGGTTTCCATCGGCGGTGCAGGTGGGGAAGCGGCCAACGGTGATGGGGCCTCAACCCTAGCTGGAGATGGACTCGGTGTAGTAGCCGGATATGGAGATGGTGCGCTTGCCGGTTCGAGGGCTGGCGCAGGAGAAGGGGACTTTCCGAACAGCTCTTCAGGTAGAAGTACATTATCCACAGTGAAAATCACCAGCGGCGTGGAGTCAATAACAGTGTCGGCGACCCTCGATGAGTCAACTCCTGTGTGGAGAGTGACAGAATCACCGGCTGAAGTCACTGTCAGATCGAACTTCCCTGCACCATTACTGGCCAATGTTGTGATTGGATCTTTGTTAGTCTTCAAGGAACCAAAGGGACTATATGCGGCTGAGGCATGATACTGCAAGAGCGAGACAGTCTCAGCATTTGTGAGCTTGCTCAGATCGGGAACTCCATCAGCCTTAAACGCTTCGTCGTTTGGTGCAAAAATAGTCAAACCTTTGTCAGCCGCTGCCTGAAACGTCTTAATCACACCACTCGACTGAAGCAAACTTGCGAATGTTTTGCATCCAGCCTTCTCAAGCAGACCTGTAATGTTCACATCGGAAGCAGAAGGGGCCGGAGCACTTAGGATTCCTGGAGCAATAATCGGCGCACTGATCTCGATGACAGAGATGTTGTACGGAATTTGTTTGACAGGCTTGGTGTAAGTGGAGTCGAGCTTGGAGCCAGGGGCAGCGGAACCAAAGCCCACTTTACCTCCCTGGAGGTCGGTGATGTTGACAAACCCTAAATTTCCAGGGGCATTTCCTGTAGTTTGGTAAAGGGTTGTGGAGAGGGTGGTGCCATTAGAGATCTGGTGGAGTTTCTTGGGATCATAGTAGTCGAGTACAACAAGAAGGCTGAGAGCCTTTTTAATAACGGATAGGGGATGCTTGCCTGCGAGGGCGGTCATAGCCGCATTGTTGAGGGCAAGTACGGTGATAGTCTCCCGGCTGTTGATTTCATCGGCAAGCTTTGTTTCGGTGAGATACTTGTTGAACTCAGAGTAGTCATCCAGGCCAGAGAGAATGTCGGTAATGTTATGGGCTCTGGTGAAGGAGAGTGCAGAGAGGGTAAGAAGGAGGAAGAAGTAGCGCAATGAGAGAGACAACGAGGAGGCCATGGCAGATTCTGGAGTTGAAGCAGAAGGAGAGAGTGCGAGAAACAGCAAGGTGGACGAGATAAAAAGGGAATGGATGGGAGAGTCAGAGGAGTGGTTAAGAGAGTAACCATGGTTAAGGAGTGAGGTTAGTGAGTGGGGCCATGTGAGTGTGAGAAGCAAGGCATGAGGGAGGCTGGCTGGCTGGGCATACTTTGGAATTTGATCACAGCTGGAAATGTGTGTGGGCAGATTCTATTCTTATTTCATCTTTTGATTGAAATGACGAGAATGGTGTCGCAGCATCTTTTAAATAAATGACACGTCATGATAATCAAGTAGGTATGTATGATTATGGTGAATTATGATGTATGGTTATTGGATGATGAATAACGGTTACTAAGAAACGGTCTATTCTGCTCGTTTGACTGTTTCTGTTATAGAGACGGGGGAGCTCCCAGTTCCAGGCATAGCCATAAGCACCGGAGGGACCAGACTAGACCACGGGCACTATCCGGCTGAAATATCCTGCCGTTATACCCTTCAAATATGTATCATAATATATAATTCTAATATGAACCTAAACACTTTATCGTGCTTTTTAGTTTGAAATAAATGGATTCTGCAGTTGGTTCATTCTCAACCAGAAAACAAGCTTTGTCAAGGGGAATAACCAACGTCCAAAAGCAATTCACAAATTTAATTAAAAAAATATCATTTAATTTAAAAATTAAAAATAATTAAGTAATTTTGTGTATATATTATGTATTCTGATAAATATTTAAAATTATAAAAATATTAAATATATTAAATATAAAAATATCTTATTAATAATTAATAATTCGTGTAACGATATGATACATAATTATTAAATATTGATAAATTTTAAAATAATATTATATTCATAACTAATAATTTATAATTTATTTTCAAGAGTCGAATTATCATATTCAAATGCTTGATTATAACAATGAAGTAAATTGATGTGCTGGACGAGTATGAAATTTTGTATCCAATATCCTTTTTTATTGTAGGGATCATTTTGTATGAGTGGGTGGGCATCATTCTGAGCACCATCGCCCATTCACCCAATGAATGATCTGTGGTATGCTTGGACACCATTATAGTGAAGCTGTCCTATTCCTACTTGATAATAAATTAATAATTTTTATATAAACTTATTGAACACAGTCAGTTGAATGTAATTAAACCCCAAACACTTTACATGGATTTTAATGAGGAAAAAAAAACTTAAATATATTAATAATAAAAAAAACCATGTTCGCTATAATTTTTTTTAATTATTTATATTAACAGCATAATATGTATATATATATATGTGTGATGCTTTTACCAGAACATGGAGTTTGGGACGCCTGTGAAAGTACGGTTGCTTAGCAGGTGAAAGAGTAAGATGGAGAGATTGTCGGCAACAATGGAGCACCACATACAAGCCGAAGAAAGAAGCCTGTTCATACAGTGGGCGCCACGTGCATATGCGCCCCATTAACGTTAACATTTTTTAATAGCGATGGCTTATTTAATGCAAAAATTATGCTGTGGTGCTCTATAAATATCGTACATGAAACCATCGAACAAATCATAAATCAACATAACCCTAATTACAAATATTATATTAAAAAAAAACTACAAGTTTTTTAAATCTTTGTTTATTAACATATAGACGTGTACATGACAACGATAATTGATATGTCGTTTTATATAAATTATTTAAAAAAGAAAAAAAAAAACAGATTTAGGGAATCATCAAAGCAATACAGTGTTAGCTAATAAAGTTTTGGATTTATGGTTGGATGGGGTCATTAGGCAATAAAGCACAGAGTGGTTGTGATTTTCTATCTCATAATGTACTTTTTTTTCCACTTGATGAGTTTGGTCATGATGTTTTTTTTTTTTTTTTTTATATTTGAATTTTAAATGTTAAATCATTGAAAAACATCCTCTTACCTACTAGTTTTCGATTTTATTAGGTGGACGAAAACATAGCAATTTTTTTTACATATTTGCTTACGGTGTACTATAAAAATATATAATAATTTGATATTTCATTAACAGACCACACCTTATAAAGTCTAATACACTCTTATTATATATCACATGTATATGTCCTATTGCTTATAAAAAAAAAGTTTATTTTTTTAATTATAAAAATAGAATTTATGCTTTGTAAATATATGAAATAATAATGTCGATTGAATATTCTTTTCTAATTTAATATATATATATATATATATATATATGGCGTGATACGAAAATAATAAATATTTTGATTATTGATATCTAATATAGTCTGAGTGACAAATTAATATTTAGAAATAACTACAAAAATTCAGTTTAAATTATAATAAAGTTCATCCCATAATCATAATCAAAATATAAGAATATGAGTAAATCATTATAAAAAATATTTAATCATATATAAGCCTTACACATACTCTTTACATCATACGTAAAATCTCGAATGATCAACTCATATTTTCATTTTCATTCTATATACTAATCTCTTTAAAATTTATGATTCTTATGGAAGAATTTAATATTTTTGCATTTTGATTTTTTTTATTTTTTCAAATTTTGAAGAGAATTGATTTAACCATCAAAATATATTTCTTTTATTTTACAAGCCAATCATCTAACAGATTTTCAGAGCCTCATCAATATATAAAGCACACTGGGAGACTTTTTTATTATAAAAATGATAAATGTAAACCATAATTCAATATAATTTTCCCACATTGGAGGCGGCATCCGACATTCACAAAGGTTGAAATTGTGATCTTACTCCATGTTTCAGTTTGAAGGCCCAACTGAGATCAATTGGATTTAGACATCAGGGGCAAATGGACCCTTCGGGCTTATAAGTTGGGCTTTTCCTTTCAGTCAACACTCGGGAGGAAAGGACACTCGCCTGCCATGGCCAACTTACACTTGTCCATAAAAGCTGCCAACAATCTGTAACGAATTTAAGTCGAATAATCTATCTGACAGAAAATGCCTTTGACGTGTCATCCTCTCCACACTGTTTATGCTCCGTCACAACCATCCATGTCACCAGGCGCGTGGAGCCATGGAGAACATCTGTCGTAGTCTAAGGAATCGTGTTGTTGACGCTCTGTTATTTCGAGTGGGGTTTCGTCTTCCATGCATGTTAAAATGCACGCATTTTCTCTGAAGTTGGCCTGCTGCGAACAAAGCGGGAAAAGGCTGACGATGTCAGAAAACCTGCCACCGCTTTCATGACCCCATGTTTTAGTAGTAGTCGCTGGCTTCAGCTTCGGCTTTCGTGTTCACTTTTCCAAGAACAAAATATCGCATAGGAGTGCAGATGAATCACGGAATCTGAAGTAAAGAAGAGTCATCAGGTAAGGAAAGGAGCAGAATCACCACATATGAAGTTGTGTAACGGGATTCGTGACCATCATGTCTCTGTAATCAAACACGGGAAGGCTCTGCTAACAGCGCCACAGTTGGCTGAGCTTCAGCGACAAGTGATAATATACAGGTATATAGCAGCTGGCCTCCCTGTGCCATGTTCACTTGTACTTCCCATCTGGAAGAACGTGGCTTCATCTCTTGGGTTCAGTAATGGTGGAAAGCATAGACTAAATCCAAGCTGTAAGTCTTCTTTATGTCTCTACTTGCCTAGTTTTATGCTTTCTTTTGATCATCATGTTTATAAAGATGTAGATTTCTTTTTATTTGGGCTGCAGTAGTAGAATTAACAGAAGTTGATCCACTGTCTTTCTTGGTATCAGTTGTGGGTTTCAGTTCTGAGGCATTTGATTGTAGAAACATGATGGATCCAGAGCCAGGGAGGTGTAGAAGAACTGATGGGAAGAAATGGAGGTGTAAGAAGAATGTGATTTCTGGTCAGAAGTATTGTGAGCGGCACATGCATAGAGGCCGTCAGCGTTCAAGAAAGCCTGTGGAAGTTACAGCTTCTGATGCAACCCCACTAAACAACTCAAATAAGGGTTCACAGAATTCAAAGACTAATGGTTCCAGTTCAATTCCTACAACTCTTTCAAATAACCATGCCAAAGCCTGCAGTGAAGTTGATGCCAAAATGACTGGTACAACGAAGGCTGCTCTTATGGTTAGTTGCCCAAAAAGTATCAGCACCAGTTTGAACCATAGGGGCATTGCTGGGTGCATCATGATCACCAGCACTGTTCCCACGGACTCCACCATCACCACTGCAGTTATTGGAACTAAAGAGGGCAGAAGTAACAGCATTCATTGGGGAAACACTATTGCTGATATGAATGCCAATTGCAGTGACAATGTTAGTCTGAAGACTCTAATCGATGGAGGCAACAACCGCAGAAATATCACAAATACCAATGGCCTTGCATCTCAAGGATTGAACTTCTCACCAAAGAGTGTTCTTCAAGGTAGTGCGACTTTAATAAACACGGACATTGGTTTTCAATGTTTTTTTCATAGTGACTTATAATCTAGATGAATCATGAAAACAGTTGCTAATCTTCTTGATATTTTTCAAATAACTGTACCTTGATTGTCTGGTGTTAGAAGTTAGCTTCAAGAAAAGTGACTTCCCGGCTGCCATTGTTTGTCTGTACCCAATTGTAGGTGCCCCCTGGTCCCAAATGAGGATGCCGTCGTGATTGTTTGGTAAATCTGATGGAATTAAGAAAAATCAATAGAAACATGAATCGAATACTCCTATATTTCTTCAATTTCTAGCTAGTTCCGTTACGGAACAGAGGGCTTACTTTATAGACAAACTTCAACTGATCGTCAGGGCACCGGCTGATCTTGTTGTCTAATTAATCTGCCCTGTAATTTCTACGAACAGTAAATTATGTAAATTTTGCAGCAACTTTATCTAAGAATAATTTGTTCCATAGATAAATGTAAATGGAATTTACCTGTTGGTGACTTCTTGTCATTATTTTCAGTTCAAAATTGCGGCGGTACCTCATGCTTGTACAGAAATTACATAGACGTTGAACCAGGCAGGTGTAGAAGAACAGATGGAAAGAAGTGGCGATGCCGAAGAGATGTTGTGCCTAGTGAGAAGTATTGCAAGATGCATATGCATAGAGGTGCAAAGAAACGTCTGGAAGCTTTCCAGTCACCTGCTTTTCTCAATGTCAATTCTGAGACTATTTTAACCACTACCAGCTGTCTGCTCCCTACTGAAGTCTTTCCAGAGAAGGGGGATGATATAAACTTAAACACTAATCTCTCTATCTCAATCAATGCAAATACTCAACCTGTGACTATCGACATTACGAGCGAGACCACCATCAGCAATAACAGTGACACCACCATCAGCAACACCATAATCGCCTCCTGCGAAGATGGAGAGTTCTCTTCTTAGATTGGTCTGTATGATCTTGATATCTGTTACAGTTTTGTTGTTTCTATCTAATGCAGAAACATGTAAAATCTACGACAGTTAACCGCTTTTTCATGTTTCTTTATCTAGAGAGGAAATATGTGAAGAGAGAACAATCCTGGTGGGGAATATCCGACTTCTGTAACTATGAAAAAGGCTAAATAGTTGGTCAAATTGTGATGAAACATCTGCAATTTTCTGGTTGATCGAAGAGGAGCAGGCAGGCATATATAAGAATCATGAAAATAGTTGCGGAGCAATCGAGTACATATTCTTAATGGAAGTAGTTGATAAAAACATGAATGCGCGCACAGTGAAGGCATTTTAAGACCGGCAACCATGGCAGTGTGGAGAAACGAGGTACCGCCTCGGATCGGAGAAACAAGATCTGGATTTCAAACCTCACGGGACCAGCCTATAGTGCTAACGGCCATTTGTGTTACGCAACGGGTGTAAACTCCACAAGTGAAACATCCTCGGGATGTAAACTCCACAAGTGAAACCTCCTCGGGCAACTGTTTTGTCTTCTTTTTACAAACGATCAATCGCTTTTAAAAAGTGATGCACAAAAACGATTTGAACGAAGAGAAGAGGCAAAGCACAGATACAATCAGCGGAGTGAGAATAGCAATAGCCTAATGATTCCATGTTTTCCATTTCCATTTTCTGGTGGTTTATGATCTGCCTTTTTATCATGTTTGCGAAACCAATTGCTACATGGCCAGGCTTCTCATGTGATATACCCTCACTTTAAGAGTCCCCACACCCTGGCCCGACAAGATTGTGAAGGGGTAAATCACGGTGACCTAGCGATAGTCAAGTGGGAGGCCTTTAACTCGGTGCCCACAAGGAGTCCACCCACATAGGTGAAACTCCCACACTGCGGCTGCCGAGTATCGAATATTAGATCTTGTACCAACTCTGCTAATTACTTACCACTAAGCTAAGCCCGTGCGGGCAACAGCCTTCTCATCCAGATAATTCATGATGGTTTCTTTCTTGATAGCCACGCCTGAACCTTTTTGTTTCCAATGATACCCAGCACTTTAAAGGTTGTGTCAGATTTTTGGATATAAATATTGCCTTTATATAGTTGTGATATGAAGCCACAACCAGATTTGCGTACCATGAAAATATTGAAGTTAATAATCGCTGGACAAGATATGATGATTTATAACAATACTGGAGAGATGTGAGTAATATGATGAATCCAAATCCTTAGTTGCACACGAAATATGAACAACAATAGAACTATACATGAGCCTCAGGGCTAGGTTTCCAAGAGGAGTATCAGCTACCTTGGCGCTTGATGTAAAAGCCATTTAACATTAGAAACAGAAAAAAGAAAAAAAAAAAGTAGGATAATGCTACTTGGCGATTCCCATGGGATCTGCATTCTTCATTATCCAAGGGTGCTCCATAATCTTCTGAAGGGAGAGTCTCTTACAAGAGTCCTTCACCAGAAGCTGCAAAGGGTAAGCTTGCATGTTCAGGAAGGTTATTAAAAATGCCGGAGTTGTTTGTGACCCAAAAAAAATATGGCTTTGGTAACTTACTCGGCTAATGAGGTTTTTGGCTTCTGCAGAAACTGGTGGTTTAGAAGGGAAATTCAGATCAACTTTCACGATCCTGAAATCACATAATCAACTTTGTTCGTACAAGCTGGTTCAAAGTATACATTGATCTATGCTAATCTAAGCGAAAAAAAAAAAACACCCCTTACCTTCTGAATGTATCCTTTTGACTCTCAGCTTCAAAAGGAGGGGCGCCATAAAGGAACTCATAACAAAGTATGCCTAAAGTCCAGTTATCAACTGCATAATCATGAGCTTTATTTTCCACCATTTCTGGTGCTAGATAATCCAGAGTCCCACACATAGTGTGCCTCTTGCTCCTGGATTGGACAGACCATCCAAAGTCCGCAATTTTCAATCGACCCTGCAAATATTTAAAACCTTATTGAAATTTATTGAAAAAGACATCAATCCATGCAGGTTCAACAAATCAATCATTTGCTGAGAAGTCATAAAAAGAAAAGTAGATTGCGAAATTATTGCCAGTGGTGAAATTTTACAAATGAAAGTCCAATATAAGGCCTGCACTACAGGACTCATCTTCAAGCCCTAAGTCCAGCCAAATTTTTTGCGGCCAATGTTTGGCGGGGTTCACTTCATATTCAGCAGTGAATCAGAATTTTTTGTTTCAAAAACTTGGAAAAAAGCACACAAATGTCTAAGACCAAATTTCTCAGTGATGTGCATACTGCACCTTTAATAGTGTTATCGTCATAATACATGATGATAGGATATCCATACTCTCTCAAATTCTGTAGCTTACTAAATTTAAGTTGATTAATCAGAAAAGTTTTTGTGGTCATCGCAAAAAAAGGGAAGCATGACGAATTTGGCCATCGATCTGTTAGCTTCAGTTTCTTAATTTGTAAACAAACTGAAAGTGGCAAGAAGTGCAACTTCTAAACAGCTAGGCAAATGCATATTGACCAATACCCGTCAAATTGCAACATCACCCCAGCATACCTCATGATCAATCAACAAATTTTCTGGCTTAATATCTCTGTGAATCACATCCTTCTTGTGACAGTATGCCAAGGCGTTTGTGAGACTTGCAATGTACTGAATTGACAAGAAACAAACAGAATGGCAGATAAGTAGTCCTTGCTTCTAATGAAGACTAATAGCATTATATTAAAGCAATGCAGGAAAAAAAAAATAAACAAAAAAGGCTGTGAATAATGGAACGGGGGATTTTCACCGTGGCAGCCTTCTTTTCACTGAGACAACCTTTCTTCTTAAGCTCTTTATAAAGCTCACCGCGGAAAGCATACTCGAGTATCAAGAAAATGCGTTCATCGTCGTGAAACCAACCGTAGAGACGCAGAATATTCGGGTGACGAAGACTGGTCTGAATCTCCATCTCTCTCTTTAATTGGTGGTGGATCCTGTATTTCTCTATCTGTTCCTTGAATATTACCTTCAGTGCAACTATGTATTTGCTCTGACAATCAAATGAGAAGAGGAAAAAGAAATCAACAAATCCAGTGGGGAAAAGTACAAAATTGGAGGTCAGATAGAAACAATGGTGTGAATATTAGCAGTTTTGATGCATTTTGTAGGTAACCAAACAGAAATGGAATACCTTTACTTCTCTGGCGAGATAGACTCTCCCAAATTTACCTTTCCCGAGTGGTTTTCCGATCTCGAAGTCTTGCAAGGACCATTGCCTCTTCTTGTTATCTGCTTCTTGTTCTTGAGATCCAGAATTCATTGCTTGATGATTATAGAGGTGGAAACTGAAATGCGTGAAAGGATAACCTGAAGAGGGGATTTGGGTCTGACGAACTCACTCAGGAAATTCCTTGGTGAAGGAGAAATTTGAAATTTTATTGTACTGGGATTTGAAAATAGACGACCCGCCTACCTTAAAGGTCAAAACGCACCGTTTGGGCTGCTCAAAACGGACTTGCACCTGCTTAAATCTCCAAACTTACAATTTCAATTTAGGTTTGATTTGATTTGATTATAATTAAATTTAGATTTAAAATTCTTTCTTTCAAAAACTGTGATTTGATTTGACCAATTAATTTTCATGAAATAAAAATTTGAATATAGGAAACTAAAATATAATTAATTTTTGTTTGGATGTTAATTCTAAAACAGATCGATTTATTTTTGAACAAGAATGCAGTAACATCTAACACTAACTGGAGAAGACTTTGAGGCTCTAATTCAGGTGAAATGCTACTGCAACACATGAAGATTCATTTGATTCTTAATTTCATTATATACTACCAAGTGAATTCAGCCATCTCCAAATACGTTCACATATCGAAAGGAGGGAAAAAAGTATTTACTCATTGTAAGGGGATATTTATTTATGAGAACTTAAAAAAATGATAATATCGATTTATTTAAAAAATAAAATAAAATAAAAAAGAATATCTGGATCGGAAACATTGGTACGAGAGGATGGAACGGAACGCTGCCTAATCCAATAATTGCCCTGAGTTGGGTTTATACGAAAAAAAAAAAAGAAAAACTCTATTAAAAATTAACCTTGGTTTTAATAGAGATCCGTTCTCATTACTTGTGCAGAGGCAAATGCTAGGCCTAGCGATTATATTCTTTCAATTACAATATTTATAACAAAAGCAACTTACATAAAAAAAAAAAAGAAGGAAGAGCTCAGATTATGAACTACGCACCTTTGCAGTGCGCGTAGTTGATTTGCTAATTATAGATCGTATAAAAACTGAAAAATTGAGATGGTGCATTTTTGGGAATGAGAAACCAATTATTTAGTTGGACCCAAACTCCTCGTTCCACCGTTCAAGCTCTTCCCATTTGCTCTTGTTCAAACTCGGCCTAATCACAGTCATTGCCTTCCGAAAGTCTTCGTAATTTAGTCGTCTCACCTGATCAAAAATATGTTTTCCAAATATAAGTTCTAGGTAAAACCCACGCATTATTTACCTTCCAAGTGGAAACCCATTCTACATCATAGTTCATAGAAATGGAGAACCATAATGACCAAACCTAAATTGAAACAATTATTCTACTGCTATATGCGGTCCTGTCATAAGGGAAGAGCTGCAGTATCTTGCATCTTGCATTTGCACGCACAATCAACATTTAAGAGGAGAGAAACAATTTCATACTCAAACGAGGATGCTCATGGGACTCTCAATAAAATATGACTTTCTTAGACAGGAGAATAGATCAGGTTTAGGTTGGGGTGAAATTGGATGGTAAAAACTAATTCATTCAAATATTTACTATATTTTCTTTAATGAATATCTCTTTTTTCAAATAATATTTAGTGACTTTCCTCTATATCATCAGATTTTTAAAGTAAGGTAATAGGTCTCCTACTTCGCTGCAAAAATATTTGTTTCAAGTGAAAAAGACATGATAGATTCAATTTAAACTGGATGTTTTGCTTTCTAAAACTTTCTAATAGCGATATATAATTAAGTTATAGAAATAGTTGTATTTCCCACTCAGGCAAAGTAAGATGGTCCTTCTGTCTCCTCCCTCTTATTCTCTATAAGCTATTGACTTCAAAATTGGATATAGTATGGCGTTGACATCTCCAGTATCTCATTATATCATTCATTCTCTCTCACCCTCTCTCTCTCTCTCTCCCACACACACACAGAGGCTTAGGACCCTGTGTTACAGCTATGCCCTAATTTGAAGTTTGAACACAGAACCATATGCTCAAGATTGAAAAGCCATGATCTTGCTTTCAACATGATTGGGTAAATCCCATTATCCACATTTACTAAACATTATAGCTGTACCGAGTGCTGGGGAAAACCTACTTTTTCATCTGCCAGCATCAAATATCATTTTCCAAAACTATTAGCAAGTTACTAATAGAGACAAGTTCAGCTGAATCACCTGATTTGCCTTGATAGTGAGAATGTTTGTGCCAAGCTCTCTAATTGGCATCATTGCAGCTTCTTCACACAAAGCTTGTAGATCACTCCCAGAATATCCTATAAAGTTAAGTTGAAAAGATTCACAAATACATAAATTTGAAAATATTTATTTCCTATTATCCAACACTTATGATTGGAGTGCAATATTGTTCTTGACTCATTAATGGCATACATCCATTGGCTACAAGAAGCAACAAATGCATGCACAAGCACATCAAACTTGAGCCTTGGGCTAAAATTGTTTCCTAATAAATGAGAATTCAAATCCATTGTCCTCCAACAAACACTATAGTGGAAGGCAATTATAATACTGATTATCTTACCTTCTGTCTCTCTGACAAGTCTTTCAAGTTCTCCATCTGTCACAGACGACAAGAGGTCAATTATTTCACAAGCTCATTTGCCAAAACATAAGCTTCCCATTGTACTTCTTTTGTTTTATATTATATAGAGAGAATGCATTGTGGCAATAAAAGGTAGACGTACCAGCAAAGAGGACAGATGTCAGATGCCCAGTATATAGTATATTACACGAAGGAAACAAATGAACTAACCAAAAAGTAGGACTTTTATGCATTATCTGATAAATTTCATGTTTCTATCTTCACAAGCAGCTTATAGTATCCAACTTCCTATGGTTTACAACACAATTTTCATGTAAATGCTTATTCTCTGATTCAGTAACAATGCTTGCAGTGAATTTTGGAGTCAGCCTACCTTTAATTTGAATTTACTTATTTTCTTAGGGACATCTCAAACATGTTCAAGATCATATCTTAGATATATCTCAAACATGTTCAAGATCATATCTTAGATACATCTCAAACATGTTCAAGTTCATATCTTAGATACATCTCAAACATGTTCAAGTTCATATTTATTTGTTTTCTTTGATCTAGGGAATGTTACTTCGAACACCAGTAAAGTTTCATGCTGCAATTGCAAGGATGCAGGTTGAGCTTTGACAAGCAATTTCAAATAGAGATATCTGAAGGATAGGACTTTTCCCAAATTCTGTATGACAGACCATTTTGGTGAGATGATATTTGGGTAATTGCATTTACATAATCTTCTAAGATCTTTGATTAAAAGAGAACATATATTAAATGAATGGTGATCTTGCTATTGTGATTAGATGGCTGAAAACATCACATTTTGGCCTGCAGGTTAGTTTTATGTGAATGAAACGAAGTTTACATTTAGCAGATTCTACAACCTACTTTTTCAGAGAAATTGAGAACCTTATTGAAATGTAACAAGTTATTATTATTTTTTAGCATCTGCCTGAATAAATGAAAAACAGAATAAAAGAACAGAAACCATATATCCTCAGAGTAGACCCATCTGAAAATGAATACGGTATCGACCACATTTAAACCACAAAAGGCATGGGTACAACAGAAGTTGAAGGCAAAAACGTACATACCAGGTAAGGAAAAATCTTGGCCCTTGAGTTTGTGTTTCAAAAGAAGCCTCCTAACATTTTTATCTGGCAGAGGTACATATATTCTCTTCACCTGATTAAGGTATCATATTGCACTCAGTTGCAAACTAAAAAGAAACTGAAAGTTGATTGAAAAAAAAAACAAACAGGAAGAGATTTTGTTACTCAGGTTGATTAACTTCTTTGCACTAAAAACCAAATTTTAAAGACAGGTACATGACCCCCATGCACATGCATAAACTGCATATATTGTTGCCAAGCGTCCAAGGAATTTTCATAAGAGACAGAGAGTAGGCAATGACAATTAAGGGGGTAGTTTACTAAGTGATATGGGCTAACTAAAGAATTTTCTACATCACTCCAACCTGTAAAGTGAGAAGGAAAGATAAACTGATGATTTAGATTTGTGCTTGACACAGGTACCAATGTGTCAAATGGATATCATAACTTCTCTCAATCCACACATTCGGAAGTACTCTTAAGTTTATGATTATTCCTCTTCCAGTTCTGGCGCTGGCATGTACTCCTAGGCTTACATTATAAGATACTTCTATCCAGGCAAAACCAACCTGGACAGCAGTAGAAAGGATAAAAAGAGATGTGCTAGGAGAAGAGGATAAGAACATCCTAAAGAATAACGCTTTCACATCTCACTTAAATCAACTCTAGATCAGCAAAAGTGCTCACTCATCGAAATAACAGCACATGTTAACTCAAAACCAGGCAAATAAACACTATAATAATTTGCTTTGTGTACTTGGAAGCAAATTCTGTGATCATTTTGCAGTTCAGTTTGCTAGAAAAACGCTGCAGCAAATTTAAGCAATAACACTAACCAGTCTCCTTAGAACTGCATCATCCAATTCTTGTGGCTTATTGGTAGCACCTGCATCAACACATAAACAAGCAAATTTAACATCAGATAAACAAATCAAAACATATT
Source organism: Cnidoscolus chayamansa (assembly GCA_948266635.1). NCBI lineage: Eukaryota > Viridiplantae > Streptophyta > Magnoliopsida > Malpighiales > Euphorbiaceae > Cnidoscolus > Cnidoscolus chayamansa. The sequence continues at coordinate 29,042 of CAOGCB010645611.1, forward strand.
ACCACAGTACAAATCATGAGATAACACCAGCATGATTGCCCGGTCCAATTATTTAGGAGAAGATAAAGGTCAACTATGATTAATAAAAATTTCAGAATATTCTAACTGGCTGTCAGTTTGAAGTCAAAACTATATAAAATGATGCCATAAACTTCAACGGCAAATTTTTCTAAAATTTCCCTGTTAAAATGTGAACAAGATATGGCTAGAAGTGAGAGATTTAATGAATGACCACTTTGTGAAGATCAGGAAGCCACATTTACAAACAGAATATGAGAAGCGTGATGGCTATGTAAGCCAAATGAGTAGAAGTAATGGCATGCTTTCTTGATTACACAATAGTGATCGGTCAACTGACTAGTAAAACACATGTATCTACGATTTTGTATTTTATCAGTATAATTAGAGCTAACAAAGCAAATTCCATAGACACACTAGGTGAACTAAGTATAAGCTTAATTGGATTACATTAAGCTTACCAATAACAATTACTAAATCATTAGTATTAGAGGTCACTCCATCAAATTGAATTAGAAACTCAGATTTCAACCTTCTACTTGCATCATTCTCATTGGCCAACCTTGTTGACAGGATACTATCAATCTGTTAACAAACAAGAAAAGGAAATCATTACATATTTCATAATGGAAGTTAAAGCGCATATAAGAGGCTGATGGTAGCAGTTACTGTGCTAGCATATATACAGATGTCAATAGAATGCAGAAAGGAGTTTATTAATATACTGTAGCTTTATATAAGAAAAAGCAACAGTTAGTTAGAATGCTAGTGAAGAGGAAACTGTACCACGATTACTCTGTAACAGAGGATATCATGGACTCTTGCCCCTCATTAACATATGAAGCAAGATACAGAAGAAGACAAAATTAGTCTTAATATCACAAAGTTACAAGGAATTAGCACCTCCAACATCAATTATTCAATACCGAAACTAATCCCCAAAAACTATTTTATTTAAGCAATTATTCTTGGTAGGTACATATGGGACCAACAGAATATTGTATAGCATAAATAAACAAGAGAAGCGTGATTTTCTAATAAAATTAAAGAATACAATGAAGTTTCCAGAAGAGTAGCATACTTCATCCATGAAAATTACAGATGGCTGTCTGGATATCGCAATCATAAAGAGAGTCCGGACAAGCTTTTCAGCCTCTCCCACCTAATCCAGTAAAAACATAACTTATTACACATTCTTAATCAGCAAAAGAAAAAAGAGGGGGCAAGGGAACCATAAATTTTAACAAGAAACACACCCATTTTGATGTTAAGGAAGATGCTGAAACATTAAAGAATGTTGCCTGTGACTCTGAAGCAACAGCTTTGGCAAGCATGGTTTTCCCATTACCAGGTGGGCCAAAGAGAAGCAAACCTGAATAACAAGCATTGGAAGTTCTGATTTAACATGAATACGACTTCTTCTCTATGTTCTGTAGTGTCATGTTTTTACTGATTTAGAAATCTTCCTTGTTACCTCTAGCTGGCCTCCGAATCCCAGTGAACAAGTCTCTTCTCTTAGTCGGCAAAATAACCATTTCCATTAAACTTTGTTTCGCTTTTTCAAGCCCAGCTGCAAACAATTTGGATGAGTAAATTTCTAAATTCAAAATCAAAGAAGCACAAACAAAAAAACAGAAGAAAGAAAGAGAGAAAGAAAGAAATAGTTCCTCACCAACATCATCCCATTTAACAGAAGGACTTCTATCCACTATTGCAGTATTAATCATTTCAACCAATTTTGCGTCATAACTGTTACCAGAATCTAGAATGGGTTTTGAGCTTGCAGCCTTATCAGTCTGATTCCTGATTGCTGGTCTGTTTCCAGTGGAACGGGGAGACTTCTGTGACAGATCTGGTTTAAAATTTGATGTTGATGACGAAACTGCTGCACTATGTGTATGAGTTAAGGTGTTCTGCAATATTTTGAAGAATAAACAACATATCCACAATTACATAATCAAGATATTTTCAACCTTCTGTATATCAGAGATGCTAACTTGAATAAAACTACCTATTTGATTTATAAGAAAAAGTAGTTGCAGTTTTCCAGAGTAAATAAAAAAATCTTTCAAGTTTTTTCCCTCCTTTTCCCTTGTGCTTAAGTAATTACAGATAAAGACTGAAAGATATAAAAGAACTTTTCAGTCAAAATAGGCCATTACACAAAAAAAAAAGATGTACAAATACTAGATGGGAACTTTGGCATGCATAAGAAACTAAACACCAGCCAGAGCTCATTCACATAGGAAAAGATAACTGATTAAAGCCATCGGTTATGAAACTAGTGCCAGTGCTCTAGTGTCAAATGAAAGGATTTCAAAATTTCAAGACCCTTTAATCTACAAACAAAATGACATATGTTAAACGTAATGAAAGCAACTTCTTTCTGTCTGATTATTTGTTAGCACGCAAAGAAAAAAAAAAAGAATTTGGAATGACACAGTTATACCTAATTGAACCATAGAATGTGATTATGCTTCAAGTATGTCACATATAATAGGCGAAGAGTAAAATAAGCAAGTGTAGAAAGTAGCATGTGGACTAAAGTTTGTTACATGAGCTGGCAGAGTTGGTTGTAACCAACTCCAGCTCACAAACACTACAAATAGCAGGATATTGAAGAGGAGAGGCAATCAGAAAATTAATTGCCAAACACTATCTTCCTCTCCTTCTTCTCTTACTCTAATTCTCATTCTTCCTCTCTTATTCTTCTCCCTAACTCTGTTTCTGTTCTACTCTTACTCTCATCCTATTCATTAAAGCATCCATAATCACTTACCTGGCAGAGTAGAAGAATGATTTTAAATTTGCAATTTACACAAACCAATCAATACCTTGTTTGAGGATGTGCCAGCTGAAAAGAACACCAGAAGAGACCAGTGGGGATAGGAAGAACAAAAAAAAGAAATATTAGCACTACTCTCCGGTGAATAAATTCAGTTAAAAACCAAGGTATTAATCAAGTAATTCAGAGTATTCTGAACCTGCTCGCCGATTTAATGCTTGCAATCTGTCTGAAACTTGACCCTGCCATTTTGATATTTTTTGACGATAAGATTTAACTTTCTCTTGTTCACTGTTACAGAATAAATGACATAAAAAATTCACAAAACATGGTTATGCTAGACATGGATTCACAGTACATAAATGGAATTCAAAATTAAGTAATGCAACCAGACCATAATTGCCTCTCCCTTGTCCTCTCTCTCCAACAATGTTACTTTCGGAAAAACAGACAGTTAGTAATTAAAATTAGCCAAGTTCACACTTGGTACTCTCTTGAACACAAACTCAGCCATCCTAACGGCCATAATTACTAAGAGTACCACAAGATTAGGCAAAGCGCTACCAAACTAAGCAAAACTTGGAACTTGAGAATTTTACTTAAAATCAAAGATAGAAGCTAATTTCTGCAATACCTAAAGCTGATGTAAGAAGGAACAGGTGTTGAAGTGGCTTCGACGAGTATTCGCTGGGCGTTCTTGTAATGGGTAATGGCATCGTCAACCAAACCCCATTCTTCGGCCCTTACAGCCTTGGCAATCTCTTCCTTGGCCAAATCAAAGTAACCCTTGAGCTTATATGCGGTGCGTTCATTTGTGATCGAAGTCCCAGGTACGTCTTCCATTGTTCCAGAGTTAGGATTTTCTTCATCAACTGGAGATGGAGAGGTATAAGAAGAGAAGACGGAGCCTAGAGAGTCGATTATGCCTTTCCAGAAACTCATGTGTATCCGAAAAAATCATTGCCAAGATTAGAGAAAACAGTAAAATTAGACGCGAAGATTTGCCATCTATTGCAGAAGTAGTGTGCAAAACAATTGAATTGAATTGAAAATTTGTTAAAAACAAGATCGAATTGTGAGAAAATTTTTAACAATAGATAAACAGATGGTCTGGAGAAAGCAGAACAGCAGAAGAAATGCCGTTTACCGATTAGATGAAGAAGATTCGTTCTTGGGTTGAATGCTCAATCATCATCGGCCCGGTTGCTTCATTAATGAACCATCATTTTGGTATAAAAGCCCGTAAACTTTGGGCCTTGGTTTTACTCTTATCTAACCATTTGTATTGACCTAATTGATTAAAGATTCTCATTATTAACATATATATATTTTTAAATGCATTAATTAAAGAATATTAAATTATAAATAATTTGATATATTATAATTAAAAACTATTTCTTTTTTAAACAAAGTTTAAATTAGTGAAGAATAAATTAATACTTGAGCGTTTCATGTCATACTATGAATACAGAAATTGGAGTGTGATAGGACTCAGATTTTTATATGAATATATGGTTCTTTTCAAACTGATCATTCAACATATAATTGATGGTTTTCAAATAAAATTGGAATAACGTACACAACAATGTTGCTAACTTAATATCCACATACTGTTTAAAATAGCTACAGATATTAGAGGAAGACATATTACACTCGGGCCCTTGCAACAGGAGGCATAAACCAGCTGTTTTAAATAGAAATATAAATAAATTCAATTATTTATGCTCTATTAAAATTATTAAGACTTGACGTTCTGTCCTACAAACACAAAAAATCACCCACTTAAGACGAAGCATTCAGTTCTGATAATTAAAAGGATTGCGTTGCAGTCACACTAGGAAGCTTAAGGCCAGGTCTGGAGGTCCATTCTTTACGTTTCCTGTATTCCTCAATAGCCCGTAACCGAATCCTTTCTCGTGATGCTTCTGCGACATTATTCTTCCGTACCTGCAGAAAACTGAAACCTCTTATTCTGAACTAATTTCTTACTAACATGTAATGGAGATACCAACTAACACCAAAGCCACCTTCGGAATATCAACCAATTTTGGTGGAGCTTGGACAATATCTCCAAATTTTATCTGTTCATGTCCAGGAAAGTCCAAGTTATCTTCTTTTTCAGACTTTTGGCGTTTTTTCTTCTTTGCTTCCAAATACCTACATTCATTTAAAATGTGATCATCTAAATAATTCATCCAAGAAAGTATATTTGAGATGAATTTGTGAAAACTAACAACTAAAAAAAGTTTTCTATTCTTCTTAGGTAATTCAGCAAGCAAGCGATTAGAAGTTCAGCTACAGCAGTTTTGATTCACGAATCCCACATAAAAACACCAGTCATAGCAGACACACATTGCTCCAGCGTACCCCTCAAAGGTGCTGTAATTCCTTGTTAAATTCTTATGGAAATCACGCGCATTGGTTTGTGGTTCACCAGATTGTAATTTAGACTCCAAAATCACTAAAAGAACTGAATAATGCTCCAAAATTCTTGGCAACTATTAGAGAAAGAAGGCGCAAAAATCGGCTCCAGACTTGCATTCACAAATAGAAGATATTACTTGAGATAAATTTGAATCTAGCAAGCTTTAAGCTTTTTCAGTTCTCCAGAATTTCGCAATTGGTTTTAATGTCACTTTTATCCTACGGAGTTCTGAATACAAAGAAAAGTTAAGTACAATCTCACTAAAAAGAGCTCCACACCTCTATGACAAGATACGATGAAAAGTATAGGATCTTAATTGATCCATCTACAAGGGAGACTTCAGTGCCACTAGGTGCCATATCAATTTAATGATCTAAGACTAAGAACTAGAAGATGCTGGCAACACAACAATCATATTTGGAAACCTCCCTACTCACTTCTTGCAACTATACACGTAGGTGTAAGAGGAGTGGATAATGACAGATAAATAGATGAAAAAGCATAAAAAACAGATAAGTAAATCCGAATTTAGGCACCTAAAGAAGCCACAACAATCAATAAACATATGAAGTATCAGTATGAACCAAAACAAAAGAAAGAAAGAAAGTTATAATTGTTCATACAAACAAATTGTTTTTTAAATGAAAAGGAAATCGATTTTGAGGCTCCGTTTGTTTCCCATAAACACTAAAAAAATTGGTCAATAAAAGATATTACCTGGTTAAAGGGAATTTAAGATATTACTTTGTTTTTCATGAAATAAACAAAGTAATCACTACCAGGACTTTACTCACAAAAAGAAAATTCGGGCAACTGATAGAAGGACAGTCTATTGCATAAGGAATTCACAATGGGTGTTAAAAATGCCTACTTTTTCTTGCGCTCCCGCCTTTTCTCACTGGATTTTGTCTTCTCCATTGATGTGTCAAATCGAAGATCATTAGCTTGTTTTCTCTTTCTCTTCTTGTTTCTCTTTTCATCCTTGCTACCACGCACAATCTCATCACTATCATCTGAATGTTGGATTGTTAAGAGATTCCCATGGTCACCTTCGTCTAGCGTAGCTCCTGAGGCAATTGCATCCTCTGGAGGGAATTTCTAGAGATATAATACTTGTTATTCATCATAAAAAATTTCATGTGAATTCTAGAGCAATTCAAGGCTAAGCAATCAAGCGACTTACATCAATGAAGCCATAAAGCAGCCTAGAGAAAATTCATAATCGTCTTACAACCATTAAAAATCCCTAACTAATGATGCAAAATATAAAGAATTAGCGCTTACATTTGCAGCGTCACCGCCTCCAAGCTTCCTCTTATCTTCAGGAGACTTGGAAGATTTAGCAGAACCTAAAAAAAAAGAACAAATCAGCGTACTGTTTCTGTAAATATACAAAGAAGAGGAGGGGGGGGGGGGGGAGAGATAACCATCAAGAAGATGAGAAGTGAAGGACATGATCTGGCGAAGTTTGGAGGGAAGAACGTCGACTTGGGAGCGGTCGGGTGGAGGAGGGAGACGGGTGTGGACAACATGCGCCGCTTTGTAGTTCTTCTCTCTTCTTCTTCTTCCTTTGCCTCCCATCTGTGTTGCCTTTGGGCCGTCAAAGGGCCAACTCACAACCCTACTCGACTTATTTCTTTCTTGGCTGATGTTGGGCAAGTACAAGGGGCTATGGCGAGCAGCTACATCCTTCCTATTAAATACGTAAGAAACCGAATAGTAATCAAACAAATAATTATTCACATAAAAAATTATTAAACCGTATTATCCAAAATAGTTAAATTAATAAAAATATAACTTGTATAGAATTATTAGTATAACTTGTATAGATGTAAAGCTAAATTGTCTATGCATGTTTGCGGTGAACCAAGTTGTAATGCAAATAATTATAGCCACTCATTCGCTTAGTTTAACGATAGCTTCAGATCAATTCTCCCATATCTTAAAGCTCTCTATAAAAAGGCTGCTTATTTTTATTTA
>CAOGCB010645660.1:0-34784 GCA_948266635.1 Cnidoscolus chayamansa
TTGGGCTAATTAATCTAGAAATTAGGTTAATTAAAAACTGGAGTCATAGGGTTTTTCTTAATTTATCCTTAAATAATTAAATTAGGTGGCGACTCTCACACACACACTAAGTGCATCCATCCCTCATTTTATTTGCTTTTGCATATCTTGCATTTCAGCATCTCATCTTCGGGGAGGGGTTCACAAACATATAAATAAAGTTTCACACAAAATTTCAGATCATTTGGAATCCATTTAGATACCAAAATCACCATTTATATTTCAGGTATTTTCTGCAGACTTAATTTGAAAATTGCAGTGACACCTCTCCTTTGTCTAATCTTTTGACCATTTTAGGTTCCATTTTAGCTAAAGTGCAAAACATGAAACTTTTAGCTAACATCCTAAAAAAGCTTCATACCAAATTTCAGAATTTTATCTCTTCATTAAGGTTTTCAAATCACTACCTACATCCACTGCGATGTTCTGAAATTCCAAAACCTGACAGTTTTGACCTTTGTTTGTTCATACTATGTTTTCATGCCTCAAATGATCTAATTTCACAAAATGGTGTTCTAGACATTTGTAGATAACATTCTAATATTTCTACCGGTATATCATTTATAAATTTTAGATATTATTTGGTCCTCTAGAATAGTGACACAAGATTACTATTCATGCAACCCGATTTCTAGATTTCACTCCTTTAACTATTTTCTCACTTCTTTCATCTTTAATACTTTGATTCAAAGCTAAAAACCATGTTTTAATCACCATAAACTTATTTCCAGATTCTAAGTTAAATTTAACTTTAACCCTAATATCCCTTTTATCCAAACTATCCATACACAAGTTCTAAACTAACAAAAATATAAAAACTAACCTTGTTTGTGCTTTTCTTCTTCTTCCTCTTCCTCTTTCTCTTCTTTTTCTTCCTCTCTTCTCTTTTCTTTCCTTTCTCCCTTCTCTCCTGTTGTTCTCTTTTCCCTTTTCTACTGCCTTTTTTTCTCTTTCCTTGATGATAGCTTTTTACTTATTTTTACTTAAGCATTGTTTTTATCCTTAAGCCTCTTTTGTTGACAAGTCAACTTTTGACTTGTCAACTCTTTTTTTTCTTTTCCTCTTTTATTTTCTTATTTATTTTTTTATTTCATTTCTTTTCCATACACATATTTCCTTGTTCATTTATTTTTCCCAACTATACATTTCCCCTCTCATTTCATTGTACCATTTTTCTTCTTTACTACTTTCATTTGCTTTACCATTTTCATTCTTATTTCCTTTCCTAATTTCCACTTTCTTAAACTCATTTCTTACCTTATTTACTCATTTTCTTGCTATTGAAATCATTTTAGGTACCTAATCTCCTAGGCCCTAAATCTGTTCATGACAAACCTCTTGTCACATAATTGACTTATATTAAGGAAGTTAAATTTCGAACCTGGAACTGAAGCAACATTTTCAATAGATTGATTTATAATTGTGTTATTTCCAATAATTTGGATTCTTCCTTTGTCACCAAATCATATAAATCTTTCATTTCTCATGATAAGCTTGGTGAGATTATCTTTATCTCCTTTCTATGCATTAAACATCCACTTGTTTACACACTACTTGCTTGAGTCCTCTTTATTCTTCAAATAGTCTTGAAAACAGTTAATAAATTTTTGGTACCCAAGTCTTTTTGGCTCCTTGAGTGTTAGTCCTATTAGAGAGCAATCCTTTGCGTACCCAAATTTTCTTTACTTTAAGGAATCCTTTCCTAATAGGACAAAAATGAACCATATGACGATTTTTATTACAATAAAAGCAAGTAATATATGGTAAAGATGAAGATGTAGCTTTCACAAAATAGTTTACGTATTTTCTATGGTTGGAGAAACAACTAAAACCAATTCTTGACTTTTCTCCATAAGTTCTTTGTGAACCAAGAAGCAAGTCTAGATTTTGTTTTTCTTTAATGAATTTTGTTAAATCTATTGTTAAATATTTCACTTCGTTTTCAAGATTTTTGTTCTTTTCAGAAAGATCTTCATACTTTTTTCTTGATGCTTCCAAATCATTTTTCAGTTCATTGAAAAAATTTATTTGAATTTTGTAAAATTCATTTTGCTTGGGCACATCTTTCAAAGAACTAATTTCTGTTCTTAATGAATCATTTTCTGATTTCAAAAGTGCACATTTTTTTCTTGTAAGTTTTGTATTCATCATAGACTTTAGCAAATAGTAGCTCTAATTCTTTTACATTAGGAGGATCGGATTCAATTACCACATGTTCATTTATGACTGATGATTTTGGAAGTTCCTCTGCAAAAGCCATTCCATAAACTTCAGTGTCTTCTTTTTCATCTTCTGTTGAACTTGAATATGAAGCACTCAATACATCAGTCATAACTATTTTTCCTCTGTCTTCTTTGCTCTTTTTCTTGTTCAATTTTGGACAATTAGGCCTGATATGTCCAGGTCCATTGCATTCATAGCAAACTTCTTTTATTTGCTCTTTTTGTACAGGAGAATTTCTCTTATCTTTAGGAGCAAATTGCTTGAAATTTTTTCCACCTTTTCTTATTGTTCTTCTAACTTTTCTTGCCAACATAATTATTTCTTCATTACTGCTTGAGATGCTAGAAGAACTAGAACATGCTTCCTTCATCTCTTGTGACTTGTTCTTCTCTTCATTTGCCTTTTCTGTATTTAGAGAAATTTCTTGCTTTGCCTTCAGAAGATTGACCAGATCAATGAATATGGTACTCATATCAGCAACAATTTCTCTAGGTTTCATCTCAAAGAGTTCATAGTCTCTGAGTATGATGTTTTTGACTTGATTTGTTCCTTCATGAGTTACTTCAAGTTTATCCCAGATTTCCTTTGCTGATTCACAATCTGAAACTTGATTATATATATTTAGAATGTTGATAGCTTTTGCATTTACATAAATTCTTTTCCACTCATTGTCATCAAATTCATTTTCTGTTTTAGGTACAGCGGCTTTTTCAGGCTCAACTTTCATGAAAATGTGAGGACTACCTTTAATTACTTTCCATGCATTAAAGTAAACAAGTTGGATAAAATTTCTCATCCTAGTTTTCCAAAATGAGAAATCTATGCCATTAAACAAAGGAAGTCTAGTGATTGAGTATCCTTCAACTACAGGTGTGGGGACTCCATAATATTGGAAGTACTAGCCATTAAAGGATCTCTCTAAGGTGTTTGAACCCTAAGCAAGAGAGCTAGGCTCTGATACCAATTTGTTGTCCCAAGTATAAATGACCAAGAGGGAGTGAATTTGTCACTTTTTTAATTCAATCAATTTTTCAAGTTCTTGCTCTACACTTTTATGAAAAATCGTGGCTATATACTTCAGAGGCTCTATCTAATTAGCTCTAGGTATACTTGCTTGGTTAATATGATTCTACAAAAAAAATTAGCTTGCGAAAATTTAGCCTGTAAAAAAGTTACTGTTTACGTTGAAATTAGCAAGGTGTTCAGGTTAGCTAAAATTAAGTTGTAGCTTAATGAACTTCTAACAATAGTTTATCAAAAAACAAATTTCTTCAATTAATCAAGGTAATACAAATAAATTGACATTTAAAAGTAAGAGATAAGATTATGAGAATTCAAAAACATCAATTTATAGTGTTCGACAATGTAGCCTACATCCACTCTTCTCAAGCTTCCTCTTGAGACTTTTATCTACTATTATCTCTTTTTCCAGGCAAGAGAACAACTAAATACATCCACCAAACTTCCCAGGTGCTTGATCAACCTTTACAAGTTTGATGTCCCACAAACTTCTTTAAGCTTTCACAGGTGCTTAAGAACCTTGCAAGTTTGATATCCCCTCAAACTTCTTTAAGCTTTTACTGGTGCTTAACAACCTCTTTAAGTTTGATTTCCCCTCAAACTTCTTTAAGCTTACCAAGGTGCTTAACAATGTCTTCCAAGTGATGTACTCTTACTTAGACTAACTTCACGTTGAATTGGATTTTTAGAAAGAATCACTTTCTCACAGCAAATTACAACTGAACATTATAAAAAGAGAGAGATATTTTGGCAATGAAGCTCAAATCAAAGTCAATGAAAGCTAAAATCAATGCTCTTAGTTTTCTCAATAATGTCTCACTTTCATTACTTTAAAAATGAAGTAAATGCATGCTTATATATATGGGTTTTAGGTCTGAAACTCTCAGCACGAAAAGACAACCAACGGCTAGTTTTCTAGCCGTTGCAACATTACAGTCAGTGCAGTAAGAGATCAGTCAGAGTCAGTCCAAAATTAGCTTGCTAAAAATATTTTTCTCTTTGTGGGGTCAATAGAAAATTTTTACGAGCATCCTTTGAAGAACCAGAATATTCTTCAATTTAAGGATTTTTTTCATGTGCTGCTTGTTCTCAAGGTAAATTGATCATTAAGTCATCACTAGCTAAAATAGGGAATGAATCCCTTACATTTTTAGGATGTATACCAGATGATATATGCATGCCCATTCATCCATTATGTGGACCATTTAAATATTATATGGTTTTAATAGATGCATTTTCAAGGTGGTCACATGTGTGTTTATTATTGTTAACCCTATGAACTCAAAGAGTATATTTTGATGATTATAAGACTTAAAGAACTTATGTATCTTTCACAAAAGAACACCATGATCAAAATATGAAGACAAAAAGAAAAAGGCATACAGATGATCAAGACAATGAATCAAGCATTTGAAGAATTTAGTTAAGTATGAATAAATATTAGAATCAATGTACAAAGATAAGAAAGTTTATAATTGCCAATAATAGAACTTGAGTTTTACAAAACTTTTCAATTGAAAGTATAACCTAGACTTTTAAAACTAAAAGTTCTACTTTTACGATCCCAAGTTCTAAAATCAACTCAGGACATTTCATTAGAATACAAGAATAACGACTAGCTTTGTTTCAAAATCTATTTTTTACCTACTAAATCTTTTCAAACGACTAGTTTTCATCAAGACTCTAAATAAATAAAAATTCTCTCATTTATTTCTCAAGAAGAGCATTTACAATTGTGAGAAATTTATTGCAACAAAATTCTTCACTAGAGCATTTATTCTTGAGCATTTATTGAGCTTTCTTTGGTGAATCCAACTCTTCTTCGTCTTTATAGTTTCAGCTGTAGAAAGAGAAAAACAAGAGTTAATTCCTTCATTCAAAACCTATTCAAGGTTTAAAGTAAGCTACTGTGAGCTTGTGTTTGAAAGTGTTTAGTTAAGAAGCACTTGTGTAACGTTACAAGAGCCTGGAGAACTTGTGTAAGGTTACAAGAGCCTAGAAAACTTATGGAGGTTACAAGATCCTTAAAAACTTGGGAAGATTGCAAAGGCTTGTTTCTTGCCATTCAAAAGAGACAATAGTGGAACAACTTCTTAAAGGAAGACTTTGGGAGAAAGTGAATGTAGGCAGGAAGGCCGAACCAGTATAAATTTCTCGAGTGCTTATTCTATACTCTATCTCTTATTTTTACTTGAATTTATGCTTTATTAATTTGTGTTAACATTTAATTCTTTGAACCTAGCATTCACTGATTATATTTGAGTTAGTTGTGTCCTTGAAGAATATAGCTTGCCTAGTTCTTCACAAACATAATTATGAAAACTTTGATAGTCTAAAACTGAATTTTAGAAGTTCTAACTGAGATTCACTGAGATTATCTTTAGAAGTCAAAGTAGGAACTAAGATTTATATGAAATAAACTACCTTACTCACGATTTGGATATGGTTGCAGTGATTTTTGCTCTTAAAATGTAGGGGCACTACTTCTATGGGGTAATATGTGAGATCTTCACTGATCATAAGAGCCTCCAGTGTAGTGAGAAAAAAAGTTAAATTTGAGATAGAGAAGATGGGTTGAGTTACTTAGTAATTATGACTGCAGAATACAACATCATCTGGGCAAGGCAAATGTAGTTATAGATGCTCTCAGTCTAAATTCATGGAGTACAGAATTGTAGTACGTAGGCTGGTGGTTACATAATTTTATAAGATGATTAGGGAAGGGCTTCAATTAGAGTTAGTTGAGAATGGTGCCTTAGTGGTGCAAATAAGAGTGACTCTGGTGTTTTTTAAGCAAGTGGCTCAAAAGCAACATGAGAACCCAGAGTTGTCAGAATAGCAAGAACTGTACAAAAAGGGGAGACAAAAGAATTCATATTTGACAACCCATGCATTCTTTACTTTGAAAATCGACTATGTGCGCCAGAAAAAATTAGGTTAAAGGAGAACATTATGAGAGAAGTACATGATGCTCGATATAGTGTTCACACTGGGCCACAAAGATGTACTGAGACTTGAAGAAAGTGTATTGGTGGCCTTCAATGAAGAAAGAGATTGCTTAATTCGTGTCGTTCTGTGACATATGCCAAAGGGTAAAGTTGGATCACTAGAAGCTTGCAAGGATGTTGAACCCACTACCATTTCCAAAGTGGAAGTAGGAACACATCTCTATGAATTTCATTTTAGGTTTACCCATTAGCTCCAACAGTGTGACTCAATTTGGGTCGAAGTGGATAGACTGACCAAGTCGATGCATTTCATACGTGTCAAGACTAGGTACTCAGTTGATAAGTTGGAACATATTTCCATGGAGGAGATCATCATGTTACATAGTATACCGATATCTATAGTATCTAATAGAGGACCCTAGTTTATCTCGTGGTTCTAGAGAAGTCTATAGAATGCTATGTGTACATAGTTGGGCTTTAGCATTGCCTTTCATGCACAAATGGATGGACAATCAGAGAGAACCATTCAAACCATAAAAGATATGCTTCGGATGTATGTGTTGGACTTTGGAGTTCATGGAAGCAACATCTACCATTGGTGGAGTTTTCTTACAACAACTACTATTCAAGCATCAGAATGGCTCCATAGGAAGCACTATATGGGAGAAAGTGCAAATCTTCAGTGTGTTGGGAGAAGGTTGGAGAACGACTTCGACTGGACCCAAGATTGTGATTATCACTGATAAGGTAGTTCCCATTATTCGGCATATACTCAGGACCACAATCAACACGTAAAAGAGTTATATTGATGTCAGATGGAAACAACTAGTTCTTCAAGAGGGGGACGTGGTCTTATTGATGGTATCTCCAATAAAAGGGTGGTTCGATTTGGTAAGAAGGGTAAGTTAGCTCCAAGGTACATCGAGCCATTTGAAATAATTCAAAAGTTAAGTGATGTTACTTACAAGCTTGATTGACCTACCTTATGGAAATAATTCACCTAATGTTCCATATATCAATGCTGAGAAAGCATATGTTAGATCCAAACAAGGTACTCAGAGAACCAGAGTTCAACATGTACAAATTCTTGACACACATATCAAGAGACTTAAGAATAAGAAGATACCCATGTTTAAAGTGTTGTGGAACAACCATAATGCAAAAGAATGTACCTGATGAACCAGGTAATCCATGGTTCAGTAGTACCCCACTTGTTTCACAACTGAGAATGAAATAGGAAATGCTTCCCCTTTAATGTAGTGTAATGTGAAAGAATGATGTTATGTTATGTATCAAATATGTTCATGCTATGTGATTATGAGTAATGAATATGTGCTATGTATGAAATGTATGTATGATGAACATTTAGGAACTAATGTCCCTAAAGTGGGGAATATATGATACCCGTCATTCCTCTGGAGTCAAAATCTGAGTTCTTGAATGGAATATTTAGACAATTTTCATAAATCCAGTCAAAAAAGTGAATAAAGGTTAAAATGTTAATGAGAAATGTTATAAAGGACCAAAAGATAAACATTTAGAAGTTTAAAGGATGAAAATGTATGATAAAGTATACAAAAGGATTAAAAAAGAAAAATGAGCATAGGCATAATGAATGAGATATGGAACTGGGCCATAGGATTGGTTGCTGACCCTAAGTTGAGCCATCCTGCTTATATAATGGAGATGCATGCAAAAACCTTATCCCCTATATTTCGACTCAAATCTAGAAATTTGAAAGTGGAAAGATATTCAATAAAAAGCTAGTAAACAACTAAGGGTGTTCAGACTCACCATAGAAGTAGAAGGAAGTCACATAAATGAGTGGCGGATCCAAAGGGCTGGAACAATTTGCACCAAGGGAACTAGTGGAACTTTGAGTGATTCAAGCTCTACTAGATCAATCATCTCTAAAATAGGTGAGTAATCAAATTAGTAGCTTGTTTTAGGGTGATGGGGAAAGATTTAGAGACATATATACAGATTTGAATGAATTGATGAAATGTTGATGGTTGTTGAGTTAAAGTCTCGATATTGATAAAATGCGTCTTGCATGCTTGTTTAAGATGAATAGATGATGTAAAGAATGTTGATGTATGAGTTTATGTTAGAAAACACCTTAAATGTTGTTGCATGTTAAATTAGCACCATGTTTTGGGTGTTTTGAAAAGAAAGGTTGAAAATGTTACCCACAGGTAAATAAAGAGAAAATGGAAGGAAAATGTGTAAATGTGATGTTTCCAGGTTAAATGTCGATGATAGAAGTTAAGAAATATGTTCTTGATGTGAAAATGTAAGTTTAACATGTCTGCTTAAATTGGACATGTAAAGAAGTTAGTTTTGACCTTCTGAGAAAAACTCAGTTTTCGATAGTCAGAAGAGTAGTTCAGTCAGTGAAACTAAGCTTCTAACTAAGTCATAATGGGTAGCCAAATAATGTTATTAAAGCATTTCCTGGCTCGGTGAATGAAATGACGAGATAGCTGAAGGATGTTACTGAAACATTGTTCGGCTAAAAATGTAAGAAGGTCACCGAAGGATGCTACCAAGGCGTTGTTCAATTAAGGTTATTGTTCAGTAGTTGAAGGATACTGTCAAGGTATTGTTCGACTAGAGTAATGGTTCACAAACCTAGGGATGTGATTACAACATTGCTTGGTAAGGCAAGTGATATGGCTCGGGAATAGAATGAGCTACATAAAGGTTCAAAAAATATCCTTAAGCTCTAAACGATATTAACAAGGGATCTAATTAGTAACTATTATCTAAGTTATTAAGAATGAATGATGTTATATTGTGTAGGGAATTATGAGATATGCTTTATGGTATAAAAAGTTTTAAATGGCTCATATCTAATCCTAAGTCCATTAAATATAGGACCGAACCTCATTAATTAGAGACTGCAGTGAATGGAACCTAGGATTTGTCAATCTGCTATTGTCCAAGTGAGTGGATGCCAAATGCTTACTTTAAAATGATACAAAAAATTAATGAAATGTTTATGACATATGCATCCATCATGATGGTAGGTTAATTGCATTAGAATCACGAGATATGTTGCATTGCATAATATTATGATCTTTTTTTGATACGATGAGTATGGATGAACCATGGGCTTTAATATGAATGATAACGCAATGTAATGCTTACGACATGAATGGTAAGATAAGACCAAGATGGTCGGAAGGAACTTCTTAGCATTAGTATATGGTAAAAACCAAAATGGTTGAAAGGAGCTTTTTAGTACTATACTTAATGGTAACATAGGCCTGAGAATATGCTTCAATGGTTGGGATTAAGGCCTAAGGATATGCTTCGACAGTCCGGGATAAGAAGTCTATAGGGACATAATCACCTTATGTGAATTATTTGACAATGATGCATATACGAGCATGAAATTAATGATTTTATGAATATGAATGAATATTTTTTTTTTGTATATACTCACTAAGCTATTTAAATAGCTTACCCTTTTTATATGTCCTCCTCACATCCCCTCTCCCTCTCCCCATTTTTCACAGAGTTGCTATAATGGCACATAAAGACATGGTAGTACCGGACAATAGTATGTGTAGTTATTGTTGCTCCTAGAATATGATCATGTAATATGTTATGTTAAAAACATATTTAATGTAACAGATTTATGATTAGGCATATGTTATATAGTTCATTTAGTTAATGATGTATGGATAAATGAATGGTGATGGAGACATATACCTCTCATATTAATGCCTTATGCCTATAATTGATATGAATGCATGTATATGAATGTATGTAATGAAACAAAATGAAACGAAACGAAATGATATGATATGATATGCAATGTATAATGAAAATGTTAGGCTTGTTAGGGTTTAGATCACCTTTAGGTGGCTGGGATCCTAACGCTAGTAGCAGTATAAAATTGGGGCTGTTACACATAGTCTCAAAGACCCATCTTTCTTCTTTACAAACAAAACTAGAGCACTCCATGGTGATGTTCTAGGGCTAATGAAGCCTTTATCTACTAATTCCTATAACTATACTTTTAATTCTTTCAACTCTGCAGGTTCCATCTTCTAAGGTGGAGTAGAGATGGGCTTAACACCTGGTTACAATTCAATTTGGAACTTTATTTCCTGTCAAGTGGTAATACTGTAAGATCCTCAGGAAACACATCAGGAAATTTTCTAACTACTAGCACTGACACTGGCTCTTTAACGTCACTATCTATTTGTCTAACATGAGCTATAAATTACTGATATCCCCTCCTAAGCAATCTAGGTGTCTACATTGTAGATATTAAACCTAAGGACATACATGTTGTGTTCCTTTAAAAGATAATCTCTAATCCATCCTCCCCTCTGAACCTGACTATCTTGTTCCTAGAGTCTAAGGTACCATCATATGTAGATAGCCGATCATCTCTAGGTGATGTCAAAATCTGTCCACTCTAGAACCACTAGGTCGACTAGAAGGCATCTGTCATGTATGCTTATTAGGGCCTAGGAGATTAGGTGTCTAAAAAAAATAAAAAAGTAAAAAGTAAAAGTAAAAAAAAGGTGGATGGAAGCGGTGCCCAAGCAGAAGGTGTTTCAACAGGTTGGTATTTTATTTTGGTTAATTAAATTTGATCTAAGGCATGTTTTAGTGACCTAAAATTTAAGTTTGAACTTACCATGATTGTGGTTGAAAATATGGAGATTAATGATTTGTTGTAGTAGAGGAAGATGACCTTAGTTGATTTAATAACTCTGTACATGATAGGTTACCAGGAAATAGTGAAAATATCTAGATTGTGTTCCTATTTTGGAGGACCAAATGATGTCCAATAATGAATTAATTTTGATAATGCAGAAAGATATTAAACAGTAGGTTAGGTAAATAAAATAGTAAGGAAAATTTATTTAGCATAAAAAAAGTATCAAAATGTTGACCCAATCGAGTAAAAACTCGACATTGTGTGAAGTGTTGCATATATACTAAGATCATGTTATGTTGCTGTCCTATTTTAATCATAACCATATGTTTGGTGTTTTTAAAGGTTTTATGCTTGAAATACTTGCATAAATGACCTATAATTGATATAGAATGGCTACGACCAATATGGTGATCGTGAAAAAGTTGTTCTAGCAAACTTGGGCACTGAAAATGCAAATAGTGATAAATTTTGCATCTGAATCTAGAATAACATAAAAGTGTGTCGAATTGTGCATATTGCATATACAAATATATGGAATGGCCATTTGGTATAATTCATACATAATGCAAATATTTATTTATCGGTGACACATAACAGCATGTAAAAGATTTTAAATGGTAACATTGGCTTATTATACTTTAGTGGGTATCAGAGTTAGCATAAGGGTACGACATGCCATAGTTCTTAGCAGTATTGCACCATATAGTTGATCTTGAGGCTACTATGGGTACCTCAACGGTTTGGCTAATTTAGAGCTTCACCACATACAGACAGACATTTTAGGCACCTAGTACTTGTTTTTGTTAGTACTTATACTTGGTTGCCTACATTCCCCGTATCTAGCATTTGAGCCTTTCATAAGTTACATGGGCCTAAAAAGAAAATAAAATTTTGTATATTGTTATGGTGACACGTGCATTTGTAATTGAGAGATGTAAAATATGTTTGTCTATTATATGATTACATGTTAAATTTTGAGGCATATCAGGTAAAGATGGTTAGGATGTAGTTCATTAGATGACATATTAAGCCTATTGTTATGTTACATTATATTGTTGTTTTTTTATATACTCACTGAGCATGTAGCTCAGCGCATTGGTTGGTTTCCATGCACAGATAAAAGACAGTAGGTCAGTAGGAGATAATCCACTGATCCACAACAGTAGTAGCAACCAAAGAAATACGTCAGCTGGTTCATCCAGTACTTTGACTCTATTTATTTTATTAGTTTTGGCATGTATATAAAGTTTTAAGTAATCAAATAATACATAGTTTGGTCTGGTGACTTAGATTGCTATAAATATATTTTCTATGTTGAGATGCCTGTGTTGGGATCAAATTGCAAAATTTTAGAACAGGTCTAAAAGTAAAAGTTTGAGGGCCCTTATATATAGGGGAAACTCTGCCAAATTTTTAATCTAATTAAGTTAACAGATTATAGAAATGAAATATTCATTTAAAGAAAAAAAATTTATGCACAAGATAAATATGTATAACAAGGTAAAGAATATATAAAGCCAATTAAGTGGTGCATCCTACTCGGGTCTTCATAGGTCCAGGTAAGGGGTGCTATAGTTTTTGGTATCAGAGCAGGGTTTAAACGGTCCTATAACATAAGTTAGTATTAGAGTTTGTGTACATGCCAAAATGTGTCAAAGTTATGATGTGATTTTGATGTGGATATCTATTTGGATTTTTGTGTTATAGGTAAGATGGATTCAAGATCTCAGCGAGCGATAGAGGGGGAGGCAGAGAGTTATGCCCCTCTTGAAGCCGCTGAACCAAAGAGTGTTGCACCCACACACAATGCAGTTAAACTGGGACAGGATGGCTTCTTTCAGCAATTATTTGATGTGTTAAGGCAAATGACAGGAGTAGCACCATCAGCATATACTGTAGTACATGTACCTTCTAGACCCCTTATGGATAAACTCCAAAAATATGGAGCTACAAAATTTAGAGGCAGGATAGAGGATGATGCCTCAATAGCAGAATATTGGCTGGAAGGTATAAAAAGAGTGCTAAAGATGCTACAATGCACTCCAAGGGATAGTGTGATTTGTGAAATCTCCCTACTAAAAGAGGCGGCATATCAGTGGTGGCAAACCACATCACAACTAGTCAGAGCTGAGTAGAGAACATGGGAGTCTTTTCCAACTGAGTTTAAAAGGAAGTATATTGGGGATCTATATGTAGAGGAAATAAAGAGGGAGTTTCTTTATTTGAGGCAGAGAATGCTATCAGTTGGGGAGTATGAAAAGGAATTTATCAGACTAAGTCACTATGCACCAGAGATTGTTCCTACAGAAAAGGCCCACTGCAAGAGGTTTGAACAGGGCTTGCATAATGAAATTAGATTGCATTTGATGGCTCAGAAAATTCGAGATATTCCTAATTTGGTGAATACAGCTCTAGGCATAGAGCAAGTTAGGGTTGTTGAATAGAGGAGGCAATATAGAGGCCTACAAAAGAGAGGACAAGGCCAAGCACAAGCATAGTCTTCAGCTTCCCAGACATTCAGTAAAAATATAATGGGGTCTAATAGTTTGGGCAAGGAAAGACACAAGGACAGAGCTAGAAAAGGCAATTCCAAGATAAAGTTAACAGAGTAGTGCCATCAGCCACATCTGTAGGAAGCACAGGGAGTTCCGACAAGGGATCCTATCCAGCATGTGAGCATTGTGGTAGATGATACCCAGGGGAATGTTGAAAAGTAACAGGAGCTTACTTTATTTGTGGCTCCACTGATCATTATAAGAGAGATTGTCCCAGAGCTCAAGAGTTGCTACCATTAGGGCCCTTAGGAAAAAGATCTGCCCTAACAGCAAGGAGAGGTAGAGGTAGGGGCAGAGGAGATGTAGTTACTACACCTAGCCAGAGTGCACCAAGTGCAGTAGACAAAGGGGACACCAAGGCTCCAGCTAGAGCTTATGCACTAAAGGCTAGGGAGGAGGACTCACCTGATGTACTTGTAGGTACCTTCTCAATACTTGGTAGAAATGTATATGCATTGATTGACCATATATATACTCATTCCTATGTATGTATTCCTATTGAACATGATGATGAATCAAGGGTAGATACTCTAGAGCATGATATATTGGTAATTAATCCCTTAGGCCACAATGTAGTGGTGAGTAGGTTGTATAGAGATTGCCCTATAGAGATACATGGTAGTGTTTTTCTGGGTGACTTAATAGAGTTACCAATTAGAGAGTTTGATGTTATATTAGGTATGGATTGGTTATCAAGGCATCGGGTGATAGTGGACTGCAGGCTTAAGAGAGTTATTCTAAAAACAACAAACGACAGTGAAGTAACCGTAGTGGGAAAAAGAGAATATTATCTGCACAATGTGATATCAACTACCATGGCAAGGAAATTAATCATAAAGGGTTGTACAGCGTATCTAGCATGTATTCTTGAGGCCGAAAGGAAGGCTCTCATATCAGCCATATACCCATAGTATGTAATTACATAGACATATTTCCAAAAGAGTTGCCAGGTATACCACCTGATAGAGAGGTGGAATTTGTTATAGAGGTAGTACCTAGTACTGCACCTATATGCATTGCTCCATAGAGGATGGCTCCTGCAGAATTAAAGGAGCTAAAAATACAACTACATGAGTTACTCGATAAAGGGTTAATCTGCCCTAGTGTGTCACCATGGGGCGCACCAGTGCTGTTTGTTAAAAAAAGGATGAGACTCTCAGATTGTGTGTAGATTATAGACAATTAAATAAGGTTACTATAAAGAACCGATACCCATTGCCCCACATTGATGATTTGTTTGATCAGTTGAAAGGGGCAAGTATATTCTGTAAGATTGATTTGAGATCAGGGTATCATCAACTGAAGACAGCAAAAGCAAATATCCAAAAGAATGCTTTCAGAACAAGCTACAGACACTATGAGTTTTTAGTCATGTCTTTTGGGTTGAAAAATGCCCCAACAGCCTTTATGGACTTGACGAGCAGGGTTTTCCATCCATATTTGGACCAGTTTGTTATAGTTTACATTGTTGACATACTGGTATATTCCAAGAGCAGAGAGGAGCATGATAAACACTTGAGAATAATACTGCAAACCCTGAGGGAGAAACAGTTGTATGCCAAGTTTAGTAAATGTGAATTTTGGCTAGATGAGATCTCTTTCCTTGGGCATATGGAATCAACAGAGGGAATCAGAGTTGATCCTAAAAAGGTAGAAGCTATATTGGAATGGCAGCCACCTAAAAATGTCATTGAAATTAGGAGTTTTCCTGGATTGGCCGGTTATTATAGGAGATTTGTAAATGGATTTTCATTGATAGCAGCTCATCTAACCAGGTTATTGAGGAAAGATATGAAGTTCATCTGGGATAATAGGTGTCATGAAAGCTTTCAGAAGTTGAAAGTTACATTGACAGAAGTACCAATACTCACCCAACCATTATCAGGGAAAGACTTTATGGTGTATAATGACGCATCACACAATGGCTTGGGATGTGTACTTATGCAGGAGGGTAAGGTAGTTACCTATGCATCTAGGCAGTTGAAAACATATAAGAGAAACTACCCTACACAAGATTTGGATCTTGCAGCCATAGTGTTTGCTCTAAAAATATGGCGTCATTACCTATATGGTGAAAGATTCTATATATACACAGATCACAAGAGTTTAAAATATATGCCCACTCAGAAAGAACTTAATCTGAGACAAAGGAGATGGTTAGAGTTACTAAAAGATTATGATTGCATCATAAACTACCATCCCGGTAAAGCTAATGTAGTGGCTGATGCTCTTAGCAGAAAATCACTAGTTGCATTGAGGGCTATGAATGCCAAATTATTAGTAGCTGGAGATGGGGCCATTGTGGCAGAGTTGGTGGCAAGACCTAATTTCTTGCACCAAATTAATGAGGCACAACATACTGATACTAAAATAGCTAAATGGGCAGGATAGGCCAAAGAGGGGAAGACTGATCAATACACAATAACAGACGATGGATGTCTATACTACAAAGACAGGATATGTGTTCCTCGGAACAGTAATATTAGACAAATCATATTGGAAGAGACATATAATAGTCCATATAGTATGCATCCAGGGAGTACTAAAATGCATCAAGATTTAAAATAGAAGTATTGGTGGTTAGGGATGAAGAAAGATATTACCGAATATGTAAGTAAATGTTTTACATGAACATCAAGTTCTATCAGGATTGTTGCATCCTATTTCCATACCAGAGTGGAAGTGGAACGTATCACAATGGACTTTGTTATTGGTTTACCTTTGACACTAAAGAAGCATGATTCAATTTGGGTAATTGTTGATAGATTGACAAAATCAACCCACTTTTTACTTATCAAAACCGACTACTCATTGGACAGATTGGCTGAATTATATATAAATGAGATAGTTCGGTTATATAGAGTCCCTTGTTCGATAATCTCAGATAGAGATCCAAGGTTTACTTCTAGATTTTGGAAGAAGCTCCATGAAGCATTGGGAACCAAATTGAATTATAGTACAACTTTTCACCCTCAGAACAATGGGCAATTAGAGAGAGTGATACAAGTATTAGAAGATATGTTACGAGGTTGTATCATTGACTTCAAAGGCAGTTGGGAGAAATACCTTCTATTGGCAGAGTTTGCATATAACAATAGTTATCAATCTAGTATTAGAATAGCTCCGTATGAAGCACTATACGGAAGAAAATGTAGAACACCTCTCACATGGGCAAAAATGGGTGAACGTAACATAGTGAGTCCAGACTTGGTAAGGGATGCTGAAGAGAAAGTGAAGGTTGTTAAAGAAAGATTGAATGTCGCCTCAAATAGACAAAAGTCATATGCTGACCTCAAAAGGAGGGATATTGAGTACTCAGTTGGAGATAAAGTGTGTTTGAAAGTATCTCCATGGAAAAAGATATTGAGATTTGGTAAAAAGGATAAACTAAGTCCTAGGTTCATTGGTCCATACAAAGTCATTGAACGTGTGGGTCCATTGGCTTATAGACTAGCTTTACCCCAGAGTTAGATTGTATCCATAATGTGTTTCATGTATCTATGCTTAGGAGATACAAATCAGATCCTTCGCATGTGATTGCAGATAAAGCAATTGAGATCCAATTAGATTTGAGTTACTTGTTTTTGTTAGCACTTGTACTTGGTTGCCTACATTCCCCATATCTTGCATTCGAGCCTTTCATAAGTTACATGGACCTAAAAAGAAAATAAAGTTTTGCATATACTTATTGTGACACATGCATTTGTAATTGAGAGATGTAAAACATGTTTGTCTATTATATGATTACATGTTGAATTTTGAGGCATAACAGGTAAAGATGGTTGGGATGCAGTTCATTAGATGATATATTAAGCCTATTGTTATGCTACATTATATTGTTGTTTTTTTATATACCCATTGAGCATGTAGCTCAGCACATTGGTTGGTTTCCATGTGCAGATAAAAGACAGTAAGGAAGTAGGAGATTCATCCACTGATCCACAGCAGCAGTGGCAGTAGCAGTAGCAGCCAAAGAAACACATCAGCTGGTTCATCCATAACTTTGACACTATGTATTTTATTAGTTTTGGCATGTACATAGAGTTTTAAGTAATCAGATAATACATAGTTTGGTCTGGTGACTTAGATTGCTATAAACATACTTTCTATGTTGAGATGCTTGTGTTGGGATAAAATTGCAAAAATTTGGAATAGGTCTAAAAGTAAAAGTTTGAGGGCCCTTATATTTAGGGGAAACTCTGCCAAATTTTTAATCTATTTAAGTTAACAGGTTATAGAAATGAAATACTCATTTAAAGAAAAAAATTATGCACAAGATAAGTATGTATAATAAGGTAGAGAATAGATAAAGGCAATTAAGTGGCCCATCCTACTCATGTCTTCATAGGTACGGGTAGGGGTTGCTATAACATCTGTTCTCTACAAATACTGGGCAACACTGACATATCAATTCTACTATAGAATGATCACACTCGGGTCTATTGACCCATAAGGGACATTACATTTAAGTAGTCATCAGACCCATACTACTCACTTCCCTAAGAGATATGAAGGAGTAAGAGGAACCTGGGTCTACAAGTACATATACATAAGAGCAGCCAATAAGAATATTACTTGATACCACTGTGTTGTAGGTGTTAGCCTCCTGTTGGGTCACGGTAAATATACATGTCAATGCAGTGGAGCCTTCTACTGGTGCTCCTAATGAGGAACTTGCCCCTATGCCTCTTCTTTATGAGGCAGCTACATCTGACACATCCTGAGCTATCCAAACCAAAGCTACCCACACTTAGTCCAACTTTCAACTAATTTCGAAATTTATTCTTCTTAGAAATCTTGTTTCCCTTTTTGTTTCCAGAAGATGTAGCTATAAAAGAAGAAAAAACAAACCTTTATGCATTTATGGTTCTAAGAATGGCATATTGTCCCTGTCTAGCTGATCGAGGTGACAATACACCTCTAATAATAGCACTTGCTTCAATTTTCCTAGCTGCATCAACAATAGTGTTGAAGCTCTCTCTTTTTGCTGCTAGAATAAGAGAGAAACACCTGTTGTGAAGCCTTGTGGCATATCTCTTTGCCTTCTTTTCTTTTGTATCATAAGCATGACCCACATATGCAACGAGTTTACATCATCATTCGTCAATCCATGCTCATATCGTCATTCTACCTTAACTGTTCAAATTCAATCATCTTCAACTCTCAGGAACTGTCAAGAAAATCCCACCATGTGAACTTGGATGTGAATTGTTCCCACGAAAACTCTCTAACCCTGGGCTCAATATAAGTCTTATACCATTCCTTTGCTTTATTGCATCGGTGGGTAAACCTTCTATCGGTATGGCTCTACTTTCATTTGCCTCCAGCTCATCTGTAATCATTTTCACTATATTGATGTACTCAAATGGATAATCCCCTTCTATTAACTTCAGTGCATCCAACTTCAAGTTATCTATCTTATTGGCCTTGTTACTACCTCCCTGTACTGCCATAGAAGGCTAGGGTTCAGGAACTATCGATACTGTGGTTAGAGGTAGCGTTAGAAAAGCTAAAGGAGGTGGGTTCTCTAGCACTGGTATAGCTTTTGGGTAACCTTGGTATGGAGAGGTACATAGGATATGATGGTTATGGTGGGTATTAGGGAGGATATGAATTATATGAAGGGTAAGGAGGATGGCTATGGTATCTCAAGGTGTCTCCTGTAGGATAACCATAGCCATACTTGTAGTTGTATTCTAGTAGTGTAGGTGCATATTGTTATTCTGATGCTACCCAATACCCACTTTCGTAGTCTTCCATTCTTCCTCCTCCTACTCCCATCCCTAAATTGCCATCTCTCATATTATCATCATCAAAGGGTTGAGGATTCCTTGTGTACATTTTGGCAGGCTCTTTTCTGTTCCTGTTCACATCAAAGAACCTTTTGAAGTCCCTTGATGCATCTCCCCTAGATCTTTTGCTATCTCGCCCCCTGACCGTAAAGGTTTTTAGGGGAGTGTTCATCCCATTATTTTTGGATGGAGCACCTGTCAACAGAGAAGATCTACAAAATCCTCTTATTTTTAGCTTTTGAAAAGAAGACAAAAACATAATAACACAATAAATAGTTCATGTGTCACCACATGAACTCACACAAACCATTTTAGCATATTTCAACATAAAATACCATTATTATACATAATGCATGACATATATGACTTTCTATACATTTTTAAAAAATGTGAATTTGAATAATTATATTATTTAGATTTATTAATATTAATATTTCAAGTACGAAAGTCTTTTAAGGGAGATAAATATAATAATATAACTTTTTATAGAAATAATATTTGTAGTTCTTATTAGAAAAAAAAGTTGTAATTGAATATGAACTTGAAAAATAAAATTTTAGAAGTTTTAAAGTGGAAACTATAAATTTGAAGAATTAAAGTACTAAAATAGATCTTGATTTCAAAGGAGGAATTAAAATGTAATTTAAAAAAAATATATTATCTGCCATTTGTAACATCCGAAATTTAGATAAACAAGTGTGTAATGTCAAAATGTGAATATATATATATATATATATATGATTGAATAAAAAATATTTTTATCATATGAGAATTTTAATAAAATAATTTATGTGGAAATAATCATGTATATGATAGTGAAAAATAAAATGGAATAAAGTGTAAAAATGACATGAAAACATGCTAAATTGAATGTTAGTTTTTAAGTGTACATGAATAAAACTTAGTATGAAATAAAATTTAAAATAAGATCAAATTAAATTATGAATTGATTCAAATAAAAATTGGAAATTTGATTAATGGAAAATTAAAGAATCAAAAGCTAGAAAAATATAATGGACCAAGACTTGGAAATGGGTTAGACCAAAACCCATGAAGGAGTGGCCGGCCATGGCTTGAAGAAATGGGTTTCAAACTATCTCTAAGCTTGAAATAAAAATAACCCAACCCAAGGAGGAAATGAGCTGGTATTTAAGAGAGGAAAATGGGTTGGAGTGGCTTATTTTTTAGAAACAAGAAAAAGTTTACAGCTTCTCCTTCTTTTCCTTCTCCACTGAAACCCTCTGTATCCCAAAAACCCAGCTCCTTCTCTTCTTCCTTTCTCCACCGATCCACCATGCATGTCCCTATTTCTAAACCACAAGTAAGCTAGACTAAGAGGGGAAGTGATAGCCACTATTTAGAGACCCAAAAAGTGAGATAGAGCCACTAAAAAGGCTAGTGACCGAGACCTTCAACCAACCTTTCCTTGTGATCAACTTGTGAGGTGGTTGAAGAAGGAAGAATCACCACATTTCGGAGCAAGAAAATCTTAAGAAAAGGTTAGTAATTTTTATACACAAAGCGAATGAGTTGTTCTTTCCAAATTTGATCATGAATGTCATGATCTAGGACTTGTTTTTGTAGATTGGGCATCATTGTACAAAAAGAAAAAGCAAGGGCTGTCCAAACCATTGTTTAGACAGAAAATTTGGACAAGAAATTGAGGACTTCCAAGACTACAATAAAGGAAAATTTTAGCTACATAGAAAGGTTAGGTAATATCTATTTCAAGTGATGAAAAATAAAACGATGCATGTTGAATTTGAGTAATGTTGTAGCATTTTATTTGTGGAAATGCAAATTTATTTGGGATGGAAATGAATATATATTTATCATGATTATGTATGGAGGAGTTGGATGAAAAAATGGAGGATTTAATCCTCATGAAAAGAAAAAAATTCATAACCTTAACTAAAGATGACCAACGGTGGAAGGATGGGAAGGACTAACTTAGACATTTAAATTATTTTTGTAAATAAATATGAAATTTTGCATTATGGATCGAATGGGGGTAATTGTAAATGAGCATAGATAGTGGATTAATGGACATAAATCATTTACAATGACTTGGTATACGTGGACTAAACTGAATTTACACCTAATAGACGCTAATGCATCATTTCAAAAACCAAGGATTAAAATGAAATTTTACCGTGGGGAGCAAACTGTATAAATGGTAAGCATATATTTGGGACAGTAAGTCTGAAATACTTTTTAGTTGAAATCATACAAATAAGGTACAAAAAAAATTAGTCTACATGCATGAATCAAACCGGGTAGAAAATTAGGGACCAAAATGGATAAATTAGGAAGAATCTAGGACCGAATTGAAATTGACCTTAAGAATCAGATTTTTAAATTTTGGTAATTAAATTTGGACAGTAAATTTTGAGCATAAGTTATACATAAAATATTTAAATTTATGGATAAAACTAAAGGTGACAGAAAAATTGAGTAAATTGGATGATAATGTAAATTTATCTAGAAATCAAGAAAAATAAATTAGTAGAAATAATTAGACTTTTTAGTAAATACACATAATCCTAAGTTAAGTGGAAGAATGTATTATAAACAAGAATTTTCTAAGAATGAAAATAGTAGAAATAAATAATTAAATAAATTATATAGTAAGAGTATAAGAAAAATTAGAGATGATTGAAATTTAAAGAAAAAATGAATAAGTTGGCTAATTTTTTTCTAGAAATTTTAAGGAAGCTAACTAAGAAATATAATACTTATAAATTAATAAAAGAAGAGGAAGATTAAATTTTTGGACTACATAAATGAATAAGGAAAGTATATTTTATAGGAATATTAAAGTACATAATCAAAGATTATTAAAAAAATAAATTATTTCCGGGAGGAAATAAATTGAAAAAAATGTAATAATATCATTAAGCGGAAATATATATATCCCTAAGGTTATTGTGTTAGAGAAACGAGATTAGTAGATAGCTATGGCATGCCATTGATCCACAGATCTGCCTATGTGATATCCAGGATACAGTGAGGTATCCTGATTTGCGGTATACAGTGAGGTACCTCGAGTGCTTTAAGATTGATGCACTTTCCACAACGATTGACTGAATGATTTATTGCATCATTAATTGATTGACTGAATGGCTTCGGCCCAAATGTGTTTCTATGACTAATAATCATATATGTATAATATTCTTGGGCTAAATATTATATTGTGAATTGAAAATTTATATTGATTAATTGAGAATTCGACTGAAAGTATTATTAAGATTTGATATGATGAAATTGTGCATATGAATTGATAATGAACAAATCGAAATGGAAATTGATTTACATTTCAATATTATTATATTGTTATTGTCTATGTCTGTGAGCAAAAATGCTTAGCGTGCTGATTTTTGCCACACGCAGGTACTAGTCCTTGGGCACAGTAATTTGTTTAAATCAAAATTGTAATGTTAGTATTCTCAATGAAAGTTTCTTTAAAGTTATCTTTTGATCTTTGTTTTAATCAAAATTTGCTAGTATTGTTCTCATAAGGAATTAATTCAGTAAAATTAACGAAGAGCAACATACAAGAAGTCTTATTGAATAAGAGAAGATAAAAGAAATCAAACTCTAAGTTCTGGAGGACGTCACACCTCGAGGAACTCCTTGATATGTTTCTGGCACAAACAAAGTAAGTGATGATAATAAACTTTTCCTAAGTGTTTAATTCTGATTTTTAGTGCTGTCAATCTCTCCCCCTTTTCTTCTTTCTATTACTAGTATTTATAGGAAAGGATAGAGGAGCAATTTTGAAGATGATTGGCTGGCCAAAATGGGTGTTTTAACTGGCTTTTGGCGGGGCTTCCGAAGTGCTTTGTTGAAACAATGCAACTTTCTGGAAAAATAGGCAGTTCTAGCTTCTGGTGGAGTGTGTCACACCCTTGAATACTGGAGTCGCGCTTGCAACTTTACTACGTAGTTACTACCAGACCTGCATGCATGCATCACGCCCTTGTGCCTAAGAGTCACGGTCGCTACTCATCCTGGCTTTCCATACTTAGCCAAATTTTAATATTTTTCTGTACAAATTTGAAGCCATGTCCAATTCAATGCTTGAATTCCTACCTAAAACTTTTGTAACAAAAAAATACAAGAAAATGTAAAATATGAAAAACACATATGCAATCATGCAAAATAAACTTTAACGTATTTGTCGTTTTGGCGACACTATCAATTCCCCTACACTTTACTTGTCCCTAAGCAAAACATTTTCTTCTTTCTCTTAATAAATGTTTAAGAGATTATATTTTACCCTTTCGATTTGGACTTCTTAATTATTTTATAAAAAACAAAGAGTAATTTGAGTATGAACACGACTCTTAAAGTGAATCATGCCATGTGAAATAATTTTAGCAAACAAAATCTAGAGTTAAGAATGTAACCAAACTTAAATATGAGATAGACAATTCTCCTTCCTTAAAATGAAAAATAGAAAAGTACTTAGGATGAAATTAGCGTGCATGTATTGTTTCGTATCTCAAGGCATTTTTAGGTAACCTATTTCTATCACACAAAGTAGTTGCATTTTATGCTCCATACCACTTCTCCCCTTTTACCTCGTATATTCCCTCATCATATTGCATTTTTTAACTTTAAAGAAACTTTCAAAGTGATTGCATTTTTATGCTCCGTACCACTTCTCACCTTTTACATAATGGTTTTCCGTTATTTCACTCAACTCGGTTTTTCTCTCGCAATACCTTCATCATTTATTGACTTGAAACAAACATGTATTATGGCTTTAGTTTCCCTTTTCTCCCTACTTTCATATTCAATTTAGGATTCATGCTTTTCTCAATCGAAATCATGTCTAGATAATTAACTAAAGATTTAAAATTTTGCTAAAATAACTTCAGATGTCATGTTAAACTCTAATCCCACTTAAGTTCATAATATCAAATTTTGATAAATTACGCAAGACTTCACATTTCAAAAGGGTAAATTATAATTAGACAAACATGTAGGGACTAACCAAATAGCCAAGGTGAACGATTTGGCTGTTAAAGACAATCACAATATAACCACACAATCACACAGTTGCCAAACAATCATAACGCCGCGGTCGCGACAGATTCCATTCCCCCATACTTTAAAAAATGTCCTTATTGTGTATTGGAGAAGAAAAGAAAATAGGAGAAGAACATGCATTCACTCAAAAACAAAAATAATACGCAAATATTAATAATGAAAGAGATTGGTTAGAAATAAAAACCTTAGTCCTCCGAAGAATCCGGAGGAGACAGCGTGAATTCAATATTCTGCTTACGGAAGTAAGACATCCACTTCCTTGTCATGCTCTTGTGCTCCTTATGAATTTTATCCAGTTTCTTGTCTAGTTTTGATACTAATACTTGTAAGGCCTCCTGTGTTTCCTGCAAGGAGTCAACTCGGTCTAATACTTTTTTCCACCCAGTAACTTCTTCCTCCTCATCTTCCTCTTGAGTAGAAAAGTTTGCGGGTGCTTTGACTTTGTCATATCTCCTGTTCACTGCCCTATTTTCGTGAGAAGTTCCCTCATCACCGTCACTCAAATCGACCCTTTGCTCCTATGTCTTCCGACGGTAGACAATATTGTCACCTTCTTTGATTTCATCCATCAAGCCAACCCTTTTCAAGAAGGCACCACCCATGTAACAGATATCAGCCGTTGGCTATTCATGGTGGGGTAGTATAGGCATTCGGGCAGCATGTGTAAGGATATCCGTCATGCTACTTACCCCCAATGTAGATTTACTTTGATGACGAGATGCAGTATAAAGTGCGTAAAAAATAATTATAGTCACATCAACAGTGTTTCCCTGCAAAACATATTCCAAAAGAAACAAGTCCTTTGTTTGGACTTTGGTGGCTTCCACCTGTCCAAACAAAGCATAACAAATACTTACGAAAATATAAAAGGCTCTCGTCTTTTATCCATCTATTTCTAGCATTTTTGGCATTGAAAGTTCACTGCCCTGTTAGTTTTTCCCAAATCGTGGCAACCTTCCATGTAGGTTTGAAAGTAAATCCAGTTGTGGCAAAGCCTAACCAATGATTCATTTTATCATAATCAAGAGTTTATTCTTCTCCCTTGTTCCTGAATTTAATGGCAAATCTTCTCTCATCAACCCATTCAATGGAGGTTAAAAACTCTAGACTTGTATTAGCATCTTCAGGAATCCTCAATTTATTGTATGCCTCGAAGTTAATAATCCTTAAATATTCTTCTACTTTCTCAAAAATACCCATACTTTGTAAAAAAACTACAATCAATAATATACATACCTGTGTAACTGGACTACATTAGACATTTAAATCGCGCTCCTTCCTCTTTTGTGTAAATAGGAAACATCGCCTTGTATTTGGAGGCAATGTCTTCTCGTTGTGGTGCCGAAGATGATGAACCACCTGTCTTGTTGGCTCTCCTCTTGAATGGCATGATTATAGAGGAATGGGAGTATGTCTTGAGTTGCAGAGAAAGAAAATAGAAGTTGTGTGCTGGAATGTAGAGGAAGAGAATAGAGATTTTTTCTGTGTTTTTTAAGAGAAGTGTTGTATTTATAGAGGAAGAGTCGAGTATTTAATGTTGAACGGTCACTTTTTGTGGTGGTTGAAGAATTACAATGTTTTAATTGAGTAATATGACTGAGAATCAGTGTAAAAAAAATTTTACCATTAGCCAGTCGCGCTTGCGAATTGCTATGTCGCGATCGTGAGGAATGGTTTCAAACTTTGTGCTTCTCTGTTAACTTAGGTCGCGCCCGCGAATAGTTTTTGTTGCGGCCGTGAATAGCACTCTAGACCTTTTGTCTTTTCTTCAACTTAGGTCACACTCACAAGTTGTTTTTGTCGCTATCGTGACTCATTCTGGCTTTCCATACTTAGCCAAATTTTGATCTTACTCTGTATAAATTTGAAGGCATGTCCAATCCAATGCTTGAATTCCTACCTTAAACTTTTCTAACCAAAAACAATACAAGAAAATGTAAAATATGAAAAACACACATGCAATCATGCAAAATAAACTTAAATGTATTTGTCGTTTTAGTGATGCTATCAAAAATAAATTTAAGTGAATGGAGGGACTTACGGTGAAGTTTGGCTAGGGCGACTTAGAAAGCCAAGTTTGACCGTCGAACCTGAAGTTTGACCATTAAAGCTCAATTTGGCAACTGCATTATAAATAGGGTGGGAAAGGAGTTTTACATCATTAAAACTCTCTCAAACTGATTTCTTTATCCCAGAGTCCAAATTGAGTTGATCCTCAGCTAAAGGAAGGAATGATTGAAGGATTTTTAAGAGGAACCTAAGGATTTACTAGGAAAGATAAGAAAGATTGATAAAGTAGCAAAAAGGAGCAAGTCTAAAGTTCCGCTAAGATCTTACACTTCAAAAATTAGGTTAATACCTTAGAATCCATGATGTTTTAAGCAAATGTTAAGGGTTAGGATATATGCATGCAAGTAAGAGCAAGTTTGATGGTTTTAAAGTCAATTTTAAGATTTGGTAGATATCTTGAAAAATCACTAGTTTTGGTCACAAAGGAAGTTCAAGATAGTGGTTTTGATCTCTAAAATGAGTAACATTACCATTGCATGTTAAAGTAGAGATGAAAGGAATGTTTTAAGTGTTAAAAGGTTTATGGTAATTGTGAAAATGTTTAGAAATGATGTTGCATGTTGAGCTTTTTATGTTAGTTGTGTTGATTTGGTGTTGAAGAAGTGTTAATATGTGTATTGGAAGTGTTAAAATGCATTTTTACAAGATTTAGGCATGTCGAAATCTTGTAAAAGCATGGTTTTGGCATTCTTGGCAATCAAATGATGTTGCCGAAGCATGAAATAGCTCAGCAAAGGGAAAATAATTCAATTGTTGAAGGTGCCACTGAAGGTTAGGAAAGGAAATTTTGGGTTTGGGCTTCTACTACCGAATCGGGATCTTAAAACAAAGTTTCATCTCTATACGATGACTCTTTGGCTGTAAAACTTGCCGCCGAAACCCTTCTGCTAGTAAGTTCAATCTAAGTTGCTAAGTATGCTTTAATGTTATGGTATGCTATGTTATATGCGGATTATGGGATATGCTTTAAAGTATGCAAAGGGTCTATGGTCAGTCTCTAATCCTAGGTCTGTCATTTACAGGATCAAACTCTAGGAATTAGGCACTTCAATGACAGATGAGTAATTAGTTGATACACTATTATCCAAGTGAGTGGATATAAACTTAATAGCATGCTCACACATTTTGATGTTTAGGATGTTTGCATAAGTAACACGAGATATGATGTATTGCGTAATTATATTATCTATGTTGGTGAGATTTGGATGACCCATTGGCTTCCTTATGTTTATGTATGATGATGATGATATATGGCATGTCATGATGGTGATGTATGGTAAGACCAAGAGGAAAATGGGAGCCCATGGCATTATATCTTATACATAAGTGGAAGTCTCGAGGAGATAATAAACCAGCAGGGTATTTATGTATTATATTTATGAGGAAATCCTGATGAGCTGGTAAACCAATTGGGCATTTATGGATTTAGGAAGCCTTTGGTGACAAAGATCACTAGGTTTGAAATGTTTGTCAATGTTGCATTCACGAACATACAATTAATATTTTGTAAAGATTTGTTGTATCGACTCATTAAACTATTCAAATCGCTTACCCTGTTTTTATATCCTCTCTCTCATTCTCCATTTATTTTTTCCATTTTTCACAAGGTTGCAGTAATACAAAAAGAGTCAGGGTAGTACCATACATGCCCTATGGAGAAATATGTGTTGATGCCCTAGAGTCATGTTAATGTAAAACTATAAATGTTAAAAATGTTTTGAAGTAAACATTGTGTTCTAGATCTCATGATTTATAGTATGTATGTAATGTATTATATGGTTACATGCTTGAGGTTAAGGCATTTATAAGTATATTTACGAGATGATGTAACAGATCATGTCATGATGCCTGCAAATTGAAATTTAATTATTCCATATATAGTTAATTGTCTTAGTCTTTTATTTTTATGAGATCTATTTATGATGTTTTATACAATAAAATTTAATGTACATGAAATATTAGCCTTGTTAGGATTATAATCACTTTCAAGTGGTCAGGATTCTATCACCAATAACAATTTAGAATACAAATTGTTACAAATGGTGATATTATTGTTAAGTTACATTGGTAGTTAAGACTAGCTGCAGAGATAAAAAAAAATGATGGTGTAGTGGTTAAAAATAAATAAATACTAAGGTGGTTCATTTTAAGTTAGTAGAAGAAAAAAAGTGTCAAGTTTAGCTACGAAGGGAAATAAAAATGGAGGGTAAATTCAATGGTTCTTTTAAGATGATAAATGAAAATGATAATTATATATATATAAAGGCACCAAGTGGAGTTGCAAAGAGGAATAGATAGTGCCCGCACGGGCTTACCCCAGTGGCAAAGCATGTGGCAGATTGGAGAAATGGTCCAGGTTCGAACCACGGCAGCGGTAGAGTGGGGGTTTCACCTATGTGGGTGGGCTCCTTGTGCGTACTATGTCCCGGCCTCCCACATGCTTGTCACTGGGCTACCGTGATTTGCCTCCCCACCATTCCGTCGGGTTGGGGTGTGGGGACCCTTAAGATGAGGGTCCAAATCACTTTTTGGAGAAAAAAGAGGAATAGATAGTAATTGCAAACAGACGGTTATTAGAGCATGGCGCCTCAGTGCTAAATAGAATAATATCAAAAGCTATATTTGAATATTTAAATTGAGTACTATAAGCATATTCACTTAGACTAATGGAGTTTTGAATATAAATTGTGTTTGATTGGAATTTTAATAAAACATGTGATTGAGTTTTGTTAAGTAAGTTAAATAGAAAATCAAAATTTGTGATATGTTTTGGGTATACTATTATAATTAATATTATATTTGGGGAAATTGTAAAGGGATGAATGATGAATATCAACTAGTTAGTGATAATTGGAGAATGATATGTTATATTACATAGATTTGTGTCTTTGTATTGATTTAACTTGATCTTATATATTATAGATTTATCATAATATTTAAATTAAAATTTAAAAACTTCTAAATGATTACTCATATGGCTTTCATAACATTAAATATTTTTTCTCAACTAAAAATAAATATACAAAAAGGTAAGTTATGCCGATGCATTTAATTGCCTATTAGTTATAAGAATTAAGGTTATAAATAAATTGAACTGAGTTTAGTTTTAAAGATATCAAATTTAGTTTATCAAAAAAATTTTAAACTCGAGTTAAATATTAACAAGTTCAAACTTGTACGTTAAACAAATGATTTAATATTTTTTTTCGAGTTTTTATCGAGTTAAATCATGAATAACTCTAAAAAACTCATCTATAACTTTTAATTTAAAATAAAAGTTTAATACTAAATAATTTTAGTGTAACTTATGAACTTAAACGAATTGAATTTTTATAAGCTTAAACTTAACTTGTGTAAATGAGTTTAAATATAGTTTAATTGATCAGAACATCATCCTGTCAAGGCGGAACCTGCAGGTTCGAGCTCCTTCAGTTCCGAAAGATTCAAATCCAATAATCTAACAAAAAATACATCAATTCATCTATTTTCTTTCACAAAAAGGGGGAAAACAACACAATTTCATTCCCAATATCAAGGTTTGAGTATAGTTTATTTAAAAAACTAGCCAAGACTCAAATAGCTCAAGAGATTATTGATTCATATATAACCCTAATAAGAATGCATTTCAAAATTGAAAGGAATTTTTACCTTTTTTTTTACAGCATTGTTTAATATAAAAACTAAACTTATTTTCATGAATTAAATAACTATTTTTCCTTTTATTTTCTTAAATAAGTGAGTTTTGGAAAAATAAATAATATGAGAAAGAAATAATAAATAATAAATAAATAAATAAAAAGTAGTTTTTTTAATATGAATTTTCAAGTTCATAATAATTTATCTAAAGAAAAATGAAGTATTTTTTAGATTTTAAATTCAACTTGAAGTCTTCATAGCTCTTGTAAAGATGTAAATGAAAAATATATCTGCTTCAAGTGGGATAGGGGCAATGATAATAAAAGATTTTTCAATGTTAAGTGTATTTTCTGTTGGTACCAAGATTTAATGGGACTTCAAGAACACTTAAAAGAGCTGAATTAAGTTGAATTTGCCACCTCAAAAATGCTTATGAATTTAAAGATTTTTGCAATTCAAGTGAAGCTCAGTTTTTAATGAGTGCACAATGATTGTTGGCAATTAGAGTGCAACCACTAGAAATCCTTTCTCTTTTTCCAACTAAATCAACTAATGAAGAATAATAAAATCACCTCCTTAACGATTAACTTTCGCCTCTCTCTCTCTCTCTTTCACAATCACAAGAAAAAAGAGACTAAAACATATCTTTTTCACAATCACAAGAAAAAAGAGACTAAAACATACACCTCTCTCTTCAAAAACAAGAACCAAATTGGACCATCTAGCACGGGCTTAACCTAGTGGTAACACAAGTGGTGACTTGGTACAATGGTTATAGTTCGATACACGGCAGCGGCAGAGTGGGGGTTTCACCTATGTGGGTAGGCCCCTTGTGCGCACTGTGTCATCGGCCTTTCACTTGCATTGTGCTAGGCCATCGTGATTTGCCACCCCCACCATTCTGTCGGGCTGGGGTATGGGGAACCCTTAGGGTGAGGGTAAAATCACCTTTTTGGTACAAAGGAACCAAATTGGACCCATCTCTCTCCCGTTGATCTTAGACCATGTTGGCACCAAACATCCTACCTAAATCTTGCAGAAATTTACAACAAACACTCACAATCCATTGCTAAAAGAAAAATAAGAAATAACTTTCTTTGTTCATAAATTTTATGTAATGTGAAACCAAAAGTCAATCTATTCTCCCAATATAGGTCGGAGATTAAGTTATATTAGGGTTAGGAATTTGATTTATGTTTTGTAATAAGGAGATTTATTAATTTTAATTTTAAAGGTATTTTAATCGTTTGTGTGGACTCTAACGGCTAAATAAGTTTAAAATATACGAATGTCTTTATAGATTGACATAATTAAAATGCAGAGATATATTAATGTAATTATAAAAGCACATAGATATTTCTATTAATTAGGTCAAATCATAATTATCCCATTTTAATATTACTCAATTAAAATACTTTTATATTTTATAAAATCAAATAAGTCCTTAACTCACTTATTTGACTATTAGTCAAAGAGACTAAATAATATATATATTTAAAATTTGTAGATATTAAATAATATAAATATTTAAAATCACAGGAAAAAAAGTATAAATAATAAAGGCACCAATAATGTCTTTGATAAAAAAATAAAGAATTTAATATTTTATTCGAATGATTTTAAAATAAGTACAATTAATGAATTTTTAAAAAATTAAGGATTTAATAGTAATTTTTTAAAATTTTAATTAATACTAATCTGATAACAGTCTGGTCTTATTAGACCGCTATCAGTGTTAGAATCCTGAGCACCTAAAGCTGACAAAAACTCTAACAAGCATATGTGTCATTCTATGTCAATTTCATGTCATAATTTTTTTCACTTTTCTTTTCATTTCTATCATAATTTCACACATTAAACTCATTCATTAAGCATGCATCCGTATATCATTATAACATAAATAAACATGTGTATACATGCTGATAACTATGTAAGGCGTAAGGCATAAGGCATAATATGAAAGAATAAAATTCTTCGTCAGATGTTGACCATACATCATAGGCCTACATTCATAGTTATGTTCTTTCTACATTAACATTATCTATTACATGTTCTGCTTTTCTAGGGCAACAACATCTATTACATAATTCTCTATTCAGATCCATTCTTCAAAGCCACTTAAGGCATACCTGTGAAAAATGGATGTAGGGAGAGGGGATGGAAGACGACATAAAAGGGGTATGAGCTATTTTGAAATAGTTTCGTGAATAGATACAGAAAAACATCATATATAAAATCATATATTTTCGTGCAAGTGGAATGCAATATATTCAAACGATTCACATAACTTCACATAGGGTGATTATGTCCCGATAAAATTTTTTGCCCTGTTGTCGCCACCTTATCATGGATATGG
Source organism: Cnidoscolus chayamansa (assembly GCA_948266635.1). NCBI lineage: Eukaryota > Viridiplantae > Streptophyta > Magnoliopsida > Malpighiales > Euphorbiaceae > Cnidoscolus > Cnidoscolus chayamansa. Next base: position 32,376 of record CAOGCB010645660.1, read on the forward strand.
GAGCAATTATGGGTATTCTAGAAGTGACCCTCAGGACACCCTAATTTCCCATCTCTATATATGCCATATCCATCATACTACCCACCCTATCCCCCATATGGAATGTATCCAACCTACCATGGTTACTCAGGGCCAATGCCAGAGAACCCCACAACTTCAGCACCACCAGCACCACAGCCCACTGTAGAACCAGTTGTCCTATCATCACAGCCAAACAGGGTAGCTTTGGGGAGTAGTGGTAAGGCTAAGATGACAGACTACTTAAAATTGGATGCTTCCAAGTATAGAGAGGGTGACGATCCATTTGAGTACATCAAGACCGTGAAAGTAATAACAGATGAGCTGGGGGCCAAGGATAGCAGGGCAATTCAAATGGCCAGATTTACACTCTATTATAAGAAGGCAAAGGAGTGGTAAATAATGTATATAGAGCCTAAGGTAGATGACCTGACATGGGATCAGTTTGCAATTGAATTTACAGAGTGGGCATTCCTAGAGAGTTCAAGGGAATTGAAGATGCTGGAGTTTGACCAACTTGGGTAAACTGATGAGATGAGCGAGGATGAGTATACGAATTGGTTCACCGATCTACTACAGTATGTGGGTCAAGCATACGACACAAAAAGGAAGAAAGCCAGAAGGTATGCCATGAGACTTCATAGTAGGTACTCATCACTGATTATGGCAGCGGAGATAGAAAGTTTTCATGCCATAATAGATGATGCCAGAAAGATGGAGGCGAGCGTGATTATCAAGGGAGTGGTGTCACCTCGATCGGCATGTCAGGGAACGCTAGCAGTTCCTAGGGCTACAATTAGAGAGAGGCTCAGTCTCACCTCTCTTGCAATTGTAACGCCAAGAGAACAAAGAGAAAGGAAGAGTTCCAAGAAGAATAAGTTCTAGAATAAGGTCAAGTTAGGGCTTAGAATAGGCAAGCGACCGAGTTTAGAGTCAAGTCGATCCACTTGTGCTAAATGCGGAAAGCTGCATAAGAGTCCTTGTAGGTTTAGGACTACAACATGTTATAAATGTGGTCAAGAGGGTTATTTCTCCACAGAGTGTCCCAACATGACAGGACAAGCATAGACACAGCAGACGGGTACGGGCAGTGTAGCTCCACTGACTACTAGGCCGAGTTTTGCAGCAGCTCCATAAGGTCGAGGTTAGGGAAGAGGTCGAGGAACAGGATCCTCAGGGGCTCAGTAAGGAGGGCCTATGGCACCAGTTAGGATATTTACCATGACACAGTAGGAGGCTAACACCTCAAACACGATGATATCAGGTACACTTCTGATCGGTTGCATTCATGTTCATGTTTCGCTAGATCCGGGTGCCTCTCACTCGTTTATCTCACTAAGGGCAGTGAGTAGTATCGGGTTGATTGCTTTTCCAATGGAGTGTCTGTTATGGGTTAGTGGACTCAAATATGATCCGACATTAGTAGAGATGAGCTGTCAATGTTGTCCAGTTTTCATTGAGGGTAGGTGCCTTCCAATAGACCTAATGGTGTTCGATTTGACAGATTTCGATGTCATACTAAGTATGGATTGGCTATCACTACATGATGCTACCTTGGACTGTAGGTGATACGAACTGCGCCGACAATTGCAACGAAACCTGAAATCAAATATGGAATAGTTTTCCCAAGATCTTTTAAGTTTACAATGGAACCTCAACCCAACACTCCACAAGGAAGTCCCTTGATAAGTTCATAAAAGTCTCTTCAAGAACTCAAGAAGAAAAACTCTCACAATTTTGATTAAAATTCAATGTTAATTGTCTACATCCTAAATGGCTCTTATATAAGGCCACAATCCAGTAATTAGGTTTTCTAATCAAATAATTACAAAGTCCTAAACTACCCTTAATGAAAAGGTCTAATTAATAAAAAATCGACAAAAATTCGCAAGTGCGACTATGCAATTCACGAGCGCGACTATGCGATAAAATTACACATAAGCTATTGATTACAAGTCGCGAGCGCGACCCAATCAGTTGCGGGCGTGAAAGTGCGCAAAATCAGACAAAAACTCTGGAGTCTATGACATGGGCGCGACCCTCCTTCTCACGATCACAAAAATGCACCAGGAGAAACAGAAGCTCTGGAACCTTAGTCGCGAGCACGACTCTTGACCTCGCGAGCACGACTTTGGTACTATTCATGCATGGATTGTTGGTTTCTCTCCTGGATCCAGTGTGACGAGCATAACCAACTTTTGTTCACCCTCAGTAGTGATCAGACTTCCCTCTTATTGTAGAGCTCTCCAAACTAAGGTGTTTAGATCTTCTTTGAATCTTTTAGCTCGAGCTCTTGTCATTGGTCCATTTGGAACTTGAATTGGATCTTGAATCTTCTTTGCAGCCTTGGTGTCCTCATCATTCCCCTCTTCTTGAAAAGGATTTGTCCTC
>CAOGCB010646013.1:0-25374 GCA_948266635.1 Cnidoscolus chayamansa
AGGGGAAGTGGTTATTGGCAAAAATCTGTGGAATTAGTGGTTTGGGCTCATAACAAGTCAACTAGTCGTTTGGATTGGTAATAAATCAAAAGTTGCTCGCATAATAAAGTTGGACAGAGTAAAAGGTTAAAAGGACAGATTTTTGTTGAATCTAGTGCAAGATTCACTTGTCTCACCATCATAGCTACAGACAATAATCAGCACCCCGAAACCAGAAAGAGCATTGCATTTCTATTATACTTGAGAGAAATAATAGTAAAAATAACAGCATGTTAACTCTAACGTCTGTGCAAAATAGACACAGCATATGCAAGACAAACCTACGATGGACAAAAGCTGCAAGTTGACGTGTTTGGCACATTCGAAGGGCCTAAACTTGGAAACGGAACTTTAAAAAGCTTTAAAGTATGAACTTCTCTCTCTCTCTCTCTGTTTGCTTTGCAGCCTTTTGACGAAGAACTATCTTTGATATATAATTCCAAATTATGAAGGAGATAACGTTGGCCAGTTGGACCCTTATAGTGCGAACTCTCAATAATATAATTATAAAAGTTAGAACCTTTTGTTCTATGTAGAAACTACTGATTAAGAGGGTTACGGTGGGGATCCTTTTCTTTTCTTTTCTTTTCTTTTCCTCCCAAACACAAAACATAGTCCCCGCGAACATTTATGCAGAGAAAGAGGAAATAAAGAAAAAGGGACAACGCCCCCACAATCAATAGAAGATAGAACATACCAGTGAGTTGGACTGCTCCTTAGTCAAGATAACAAGATATTCTCTGTGATGAAAAGAATCTCTATCCTGTACTTTCAGCTAATCAACAGTAATAAAGGTAATTTAAAAATGACAAACCCTTAAACAATGTGCTTTTGACGCCTGGTTCATGATAGGATCAATGGAGTCAGCTACACCATTTAAGGTAAGCATATCTTTCAACAATGACCCTTGAACCCAAGCCTAATGATTCATATCATTTCATGCATCTTAGAAGAAGCCAAATTTCAAACAATTGATTGACTAATTGATAGATCTTGACTCAATTTCCACAAAGTAATTCATGTGACTTGAACCCAATTCCCACTCCCCCCTCCAAACTCTCTCATACTTCTATAAAATGAGCATTTAGTCAACTCGTTTTAGTTTTAGTTAAAAAATTAAATATAGTATGAATATTTAGTTAAAAAATTAAATATAGTATGAATATTTAAAATGACAAAAACTAAATAATATAAATATTTAAATCACAAAGACTAAACATTATAAATATTTAAAGACAAATAACAACTTTTTTAATGGAATGATTGAAGAGTTTGTTTTTGTCAAATACATGGACGTTTTTAGCTAAAGTGATTTTGAAATGTGGATCCAAGTAGTGAATTTCCTAAATACTTAGGGACCTCATAGGAATTCCAAAACAAAAAAAGATTTCAGTTAGCAACACTACAAAAATCTTGTGTGACGGTCATAGTTACAAAATCTAACCTTAACAAAAGAAAGATTAATGATTAGAAGATGGATTTGTATTAATGTTATAGATTTGTATGAGTGTAACCAGCTCTCATGTTCTAAAAATGTCCCTGAATATAAAATAAATAATTCGATTAAACTAAGTAAGTGGTAGAACAAAGACAAAAGGGAAGGTCATAAGTGTCCTCTGTTGCGGATGTGTGACAAAATGACAATTCATGCTGCTTCCAGTTGATGGTGCTGAAGGAATCTTCCTCATTCAAGTTTCCTTCTGACCAGTCCTTTGAAGAAGTCAAAACTGTAGCCACATGAGAAACAAGACTGTGGTTACTTCCAATAAGACAACAATTCGTATAGGGCAATGTTGAAACAGAACTTCAAATGCAAATGATATAGGAATAATTGATGATTGGTATAGCATTCTATAATTAAGATAACATAAGAACTGGAGGGAAACAACTTAGAAACAATGAAGCACGTTTTCTAGTTGCTTAGCTGATGACAAGAAAAATGATGAAAGCTGCGAGGAAGCTGCCAATGACCTTCCTAAGCTTTCATACACTAATATTGATCACCACGTGGAGGTTGAGTGAAATTATTTTACTCATTGATGTCTAAGGGTTCCGTATAAATCTTAAAAAGATAAAAGATAGGGGAGATCAGTACAAAATTCTTCCATACTTTACCAGTGCATTTAAAAAGCTACACTGATGAGATCAATGGCTGCTGGAACTGTGGTAGAAAATTGCAATTACAAAAAAAAAAAAAAAAAAAAAAAGAATCATGCAAAGCAAAACAACTACCAGATAATACAACCTCAGTCAGGCCATGATGGATGTCCCTTTTTGAAGACAATATGAATCAATAAGAGCGCAACCACCTTTGTGGTCCTAGTGTCCTACTTGCTGGGCCTTGAGAAATTCCTCATGGGGATGGTAAAAAATGCTGAAGATATGTTCCAGAGGAAGGTTATTATTATTATTATTATTTTCCAAATACCAAAAGTCTTCATTTTTAAGTTCCAGTGGCTTTATCTTACTGAGCACCTAAGAGATACAAAAGCCCCAAATAGAGGGTAAAAGGAAAGTAATGGAATCTATCTAGCTACGGCCCCATAGTGCATCTTGTATGAAGTACTTGAACAATTGATATTCACCATTTGAACTTTCTTTCTCCCTCCTATGCACAATTGAATATGTACATTGGTTGTGCTCAAATAATTTTTTTTGAAACTATCTCTTGGATGTTTTGTATCTAAGAAAGAAAAGGTGTAGAATAACTTTTGTTTGGCAGCTATTAACTTTAGTTAGTGAGAGCCTTCACCACTAACTTGGTGGTCCTAGTTGTTCCTGCATAACCCAAAATTGAGGAATCCATAGAAGAACTTTCCCAGCAAGGGGAAAAAAGAGGAATTGGCATGTCATAAGACCAGAACTTATTTGTTCATCACAGGTCTCTCAAAATTTAATGTGGCTTCTCAATGGAATGTAAAAGACATCCAACCATGACCCATCTGCCAGAGTTTTTTATTTGGTAAATGCTCTCATGCATATCTCAGCACTGCAAAAAGCAGAGTCCCTCATATGCAATTGGAAACTATTACAGGACATCAAATGCAGTCTTCAATGCAAAAATAAACTCTACCTATTGCCATCAGGATGCAGCTCATACATTTGATTGTCATCGCCAATAGCTAACAAATACCCTGAGTATGTCAAGCCCTGCAAATAAAAGAGTGAATTAAACACAAAAGAATGCATCACTTCAAGTCCCAGAACCAGTTCCCCTTGTGAAATGTGACGGCACCTCAACCGTTTACTTTAAATTTGATAAATTTTCTACAGTTTTACTAGTTTTGGCAGCAAACTATAAGTTCTTTCTGCATATTAATTTTTCTAAAAAAAACAGAAATAAAAACCAGGTGGCTCTGGTCAAGCAAGAAGCTAATTGCAGAGCTAACATTTTCTTCTATAAGCTTTAAAGTGTAAGAAAAACGGGCTTATGGGTCTCTCAAATTAATTTACTTAAGAGTGGTTGACATAGATAAATAATTTATTGTATTTCTTGCATTTTTCTGTTTTACTTATTTTTATTTATTCTAAAGAGTGGTTTAAAACAAAGTATTAAAAGAATAATAATAAAGCATAAGATCCTCAAGTTTTTAACAAAATCTTTTGCCTTCATTCTACATTGGAGTGGATAGACGATTTAATGAAACATGCACGCATATACAGCTTTAAACCAAGTGAAACAAAGGAAAATGATTCATATATGCCAAGCACATTCAAAATTGCACAGTAGCAACAATATATAAACTCTTTCAATTGGTTATACCTGAATAGTGACCACATTCTCCACTATTTCATCCCCTTTTTTTTCTTGTATGATGACTCTCTGCTCACTACATCCATTAAAAATAAAAAAATAAAAACTATGCTTACAAAGGATGATAAATGTATTGGAGACAGTAAACCTTCATATTGACAACGACATTCAAGATTACAGTTGGGTTAAGTGAGATAATGATTATAGCTTGAAGACAGGAAAAAATAGACAATCTGCTGACAAAAAAAGCTTGCACATTTGGCAGCATCCTAGCTATAACAGATTAAAGAGAAAAATGTGACTCTTCTATGGATAAGCATTTTACAATATATTTGCGTACTGTCTGTTCCAACTTAAAGGCATTATTCCAGAACAATTATGGCATAGAAAATGAGCAGTCATCTAGCCTAATGATGGTTTTCCCAAAGCAAAGAAGTGAAGCAGTTACAAGGGTGAAGACGGATAAAAAACGTACATGGGAAGAATGTATTAGCAATGACTGAAGACATGAAAACATATAGAAGAATCTATTTCCATACAGCTTTCTGTAAGTTTTTCTTCTCTCTCTCTCTCTCTCTCTCTTTTTAGTTTTGAAGTTCTTTTTATTTTCAGTGATTGTACAGATAAAATTTTCTAGGTTCAGTAAAGTTGTTTTAATATCTTAGTCCAGCAACATTCTGGGTGAAGAGTTACAAAACCAAATTTGAAGGTGCATGGGCGGAGGGTGCTTCAGGATATCTAATTGCTGCAGAACTCTCAGAAATTGCCTACATGTATGGATATGACATTTTGAAGAAGAAATGATGCTTAAGCTATGGAAAGATAAAAAGTTGCACAACTGACCTGTGTAGCCATGTTCTATAGTATAGTTCCTCAATAGTTTGGAATCCTGAATCATATACAACAAAACTTGGCATCTTCATTCATCATACTTAGAGTTTGTAGTTACAAAAAGAATTATGTTATTCAAAATTTGCTGTTCTTAAAAGCTTTTTCTGATGCTGCCAGGGAAAATAACTTATTCATAATTTAATTTCCACAAGTCAATAATAGTTTGGACAAATGAAATGAAATAAGGCATCAGATTGTACAGTCGGGTGATGTTTTCACAGGATAAGTGATGATTGAAAATGGTAGAGTTGGAATTGATTTTGCAACAATTGAAATATACATTCACCTTCATTTCTGAAAAGGTTGTATAGATTTTCAAATTTGTTAAAAAAAGCTGCAATAATATCTTCTCGTTTAAATTGGAAATCAGCAGTAGATAATTCTCTTAGTATTGCATTCAAGCATGTTGTTGGTTTCTCATTGTTGACATTCAAACCTATACCTGCAAAAAGGAGGATGATAAATGGTTTGGATCATGCACAAAAATTTACAACTGGCCTCTTGTGCATAGGATAAATTATGGACTTCTTACAGCCTGCTATGTGGAGGCATTGATACTCAGAAAAACAGATAATTATGTATTTACCAGCACTAACATTGAACTTGTTTGATTTATAAGTCGAAGTGCAAAGGATGCCACCAACTTTAAGGCCTCTTAAGTAAAGGTCATTTGGCCATTTTATCTTAATGTCAAGGAATGGTAAGCCCTGAAATGGATGATATTGCCAAAATGAGTATGCTGGTGTGTAAAGATTCATACATTGGCTTAAAACAATTACAACAGAATTATCATGCAAAGCATCACTTGTCCAAGTTGCCAAGAGCAAAAAATGGAACATATTTGTTATTGTCATTGTCACAAATATAATCTGAAATAAATTCTATAGTCTGCCCTTGGCTTGGTAAAGTTCCATTAGCTTTTAGTACCTTATTTATGGATGATACTATATACTAAAAAAAATCCACTTCTGCAACACAATATCACCCTTCTAACTCTTTGTGCTTCATTTTTAAACCCCTCCAACGAGTTCCTACAATTTCAATCTCTAACAGGGGCTCAGGAGGGGGGTTTAGGGGAGCCTTGGCCTCCCTAAAAGTTTCTTTTATGTATACATATGTTGTTTGTGTATTTTGGAATTTATTTAAGTCATAACTCGACAAACTCCCATAGTTTAAGTCATCATTTCCCCCACCTACACAAGCATTACTAAAGAGACAGCTAAAATCAGCCGAAAAAGTTTGCAACTCGCATCAATTTAGAGAAAAAAAAAAAAAAAACTTCAGTACACTCACTAAAAATGGCAATTCATTTAAAACTACTTACTTTTCTGTGACAAACATCTTTTATTGCCTCAGTAACGGCAAGAGACACCACGTATTGCAACAAAGGCACAACTCGTCCATCCTCCATTTGAACAGTAAATGAAAACAACAAGCAACCCAAAGGAGATTCCCACACATTCTTTGATCGACCTAAGCAATTAATCAATAAACTACTATTAACTAAAAAAACATGTACAAACCTTCAATTTACAAACAAAAGAATTATAACTCCAAACCTCGTCCCTTATATTGAACATCAGCGACACAAGCTGCGCCGACCGGAAGCCCACAGAAATTGCTACCAGAAACCAAAACATAACCAAAAAAGAAAAAAAAAATCAATTGTACAAACAAACGAGAAAAAGGAAGAATTCAATTTAGTGATACTTACTGCGAAACGACATCCTGAGTGGAAGTTAATCGAGGAGACCAAATGAGGAACCTACCGAATCTACTAGTGGAAAGAGAATTGAAGAACAGCCCTACATCAAAAGGCTCTTTCTCCAGTTTAGCAATCTCTGATTCCAGAAGTATGGAAACTTCAGTATTGTCAGGAAGCTTAATAGCACTATTATTTTTCACAGATTGAGCGAATTCCTTCTCTTCTGAGGATTTTCCAAATAATACCAGCGTACAAGTCGAGCTGCCGCCGCTGCCATCGCTGCTGCTGCTGCCATCCATGGAGGTTACTGATCGGCAGAGAGTGCAGTGCGCCTTAGTTCTTGAAGATATGAGCTTGTCTAGAGAGCGAAAAGACAGAGAGGTAAACAGTATGAGGCAACTCGAGAGGGGCATGAGCCGGAGAATTGCTCCTTGGGTTATTTTGTGAGGTAGGTAGACTATTTCCCATTGCCGGGACGGAGGAACCAATGCGACTTACTGAAAATATTTTAACAGACGGCTATGCAGCCGTAGATCTCAAGCGTGGGACCCATCATTTTAATGGTTCGGTTGCGATAGCTTAACTTGCTAATTCTTTTTTTTTTTGGAGAAGTGAAATATGATCCTATCTATTAAATAGTATATAAAATTATTCACAATTAGAAGTTGAACTAGTGATAGGTATTTATTCAGCTTTAGAAAATATGTGCCAAGAGAGCAGTTACACGTATTCTACAATTTGCTGCTACTTCATGACAGCAGGCATTATTTGAACGTTCTGGTGACTGGAGGAGAGAGCACGCCATTGCAGAGCGGTCTTCCAGATCCGTGGTTAGCTTTTTCAAATGTTTCAGAGAAAGGAGGACGGTGGATCTCTTCGCTACTTACTATCCAGGTGATTCTTGCTTACTTACGACTCAAATAGCTCGATTTGAAGGGAAATTACTCCTGCAGGAAGGTGTTTTTCGTTTCTAGTTCATTTTCTTCTTTATATCCAGGTGATTCCTGCTCATTTATGATCGTCTATTGCTGTGTGCCAAAAATTCTCTGCAACTTATAAGTCACGGTTTCATAGATGTTTCGGTTCAGGTAACTTCAAGGAGTCCTCAGCTAGTCGAGTTGTGTGGCAGAAGTGTAGGCTTTTTAATTCCTAGACAATAGCTGCTTTACGTGATGCTTCGACTTCGATCTTTCGTTTAAGCGTTCTGGTTAGTGATTAGGAAGATAATGCCTAGTTCTCCGGAAACTTGTGACGCAATTTGTTTCAGGCCTTGATTGATCCCTATCACCTTTGCCATCTGACTTGTTACCTTCCATAAAATAATATATGAAATGTCTTTGGCTTCTGCGATATAACACAAGAAAACCTTTGATCATATCCGCAACTGACATAGTTTAGGATATGATGATGGTATCGTTACTTGTAATGGTCAGTCTGGACTGCTGAAAATTGACCTGCACCAGATGCTGTTATTGTTGATGTTCAGGTTGCATGGGAACCCAGAGGGCGCTATGAAATCACTAACCAAAGAAGTGGAAGTACTTCGAATCACTTATGGAACTAGAACACCCTTCATGAAGGAGCTCATAATGCAGTTGGAGGAAGCTCGTGCTGAAGCTTCCTACAAACTTGCATCTAAAGATGATTAGTGGTGAGTCCATCTGGTAATTTATTTTTCCTGATGGATGTTTGCTAGTACTAAAGTTTGTATTGCTGCAAGGCAATGCCGCTTAAAAGAGAGCAAATTTTGGAACACGACATTTTAGGCTTCTTTTCAGTCATCCTTAACCATTCGACTTCAAGGGTCTTATTATATACCTAGATGTCTCAGCAAACTACATCTGCATAAATCCCTGCATCAGCAGAAACCCACAAACGTATTCTCCATTCTATGTGGATTACCATTCTAATTTCAAGCTATCTTTGACACTATCTTTTAGGTTATTTCTGCTTCTGCCTTGGCAGCCATCCACATTTCTGTTGTTTCTTTTCCCTTTTTATGCAAACTTGATGATTGAGGATTTTATTGTTAGTCTTGCAATTTGCAATAGATCATTTGTTTTATTGGAAATTCATGGATGTTAGATAATTTCAGTAGTAATATACTCCACGAGTTATCATCCAACTTACCTACCCCATAAACCTTGATATTTGTTTCTACCAAGTCAAATTTCTGCTCAATTATAGAAGATGTGCATCTGCATCAAGTTTGCTAAGTGAAGAACGGGAATAACTTTTAAATGTGCTTGCAACCGCTGTCGAAGGTGAAATACAGTGTCCAAAAAGGAGACGCGTATTTGGAGGGGATAATTCATCTCCATTTCGAACACTAACACAACGGAAATGATTTTAACATATTACAAACAAATGGAATAGGACACCACATGATTTTTCAAAGTTCCTCATTGGCCAAAAGGCCCCTACAATTGAGACACTTGAACACACTGATTTGTACAGCTGAATCTCATTTAGCCTCTCCCCAACTTGGTCAAACATTCTCTTAGTTGAAGGCAAAGCTTAGACATTTCTGAGAGCAACTTACACTGTTGGTCTCGTGATGTTAATGATTCATATGTTTGGGGAGTGACTGGGTCCCTAAGCAGTTGTTGGAGATCACAGCAAAGCTTAGAGGCTTCCTGATTATTAGCACAAGCTTCAGCAACCAGTTGAAGCAGCATGCCTCCACGCTCTTGGAATAAGGATAGTTGGGGAGGGACTGGGGGAACAAGAAAAGGATGTTTAAGTAATTGAGGTATTCTCCATCTTTCATTCCGATCCCAAGCAAGACATTTTTTCATAAGATCAAGAAGCCACGGATTCGACACTGGGCCATAAGTTATTTCATAATTCGGGTCTGTTATGACTTTGAACTTAGCCCAGAAAGTCTTGTACTCTGCAAAGGGGGTTCTCCCATATACCATTTGGTAGAGTATGCAGCCAAGCGACCAAATATCTGATGGCCGACCACACTTTATGGTGTTCCCATTTGCATCACTCTCATTGCACATGAATGCTTCAGGAGACATGTAGCTTAATGTACCCACCTGCAGTAGTAGAACATATACATGAAACAACCATTGTGACTCAAACCTGAGGTGACGATACACAAACACAAAAGCATAGCAAGTAGATTTGGTGGCTGATATGAAGTCCCAGATTCCAGAACTGAACTGACATCCTAAATTAGAGATTCCACTTGTTTATTTGAAATAAAAATAATGAAAAATGAGGATAAATATTTCTTAATCCATAGCGCAAGAGTAGCCATTCAACGATCTAAGAAGACAGACAATCGACGCATTTACCAGCTAATCACTTACCAGACACCGGTATTTGAAATCCAATAAAATCAACAAACAGATAAATCTTCAGAAGAGACCAACATCATGATTCATGCCTACCATTTAATTGATCCAGATTCTCATAAAAAAGGAGTAAAGTTTGAACACCCTTTAGAAACAGCACAATTTTACCTTGGAAATTTTCTTGATCAAAAAGTGGAAGTAGAAAACCATGCAAACACTTATGGAGAACATTGCTTTTGCAGGAAGAAAGCATTAAGTGACTTGCACATTGGTAAACAGCAAAGAACATACGATATCAATGAAACACAATATACTTCTTGAGTGTTTCGCCTTTTGGCCATTCAAAACAATGTAAGCTACTGGTGCTCCTTAAATATGATTGATCAATCCATCCCAGAAAATTTCATAAAAATAGAGCTAAAACTCCTAGGGCAAGATACAGCTAGTCGCCCATAACGTGGAAGCAATCTGTGGTGCTATATGCTTATAATGAAACAATAATTTTGAAGAGACAAGGATGGCATGGCACAAATGAGGATTACCTGTGAATCCCTTTGGATGTTAGTCGTATCACTCATTATGGCTTTGGCAATACCAAAATCAATCAACTTTAGAGCACCTTTGACAAGAAGAAAATTGGCTGGCTTCAAGTCAGAGTGCACTATGCGTTCTTCGTGTATGGTGTTGACAGCTTGAAGTATTTGCTACAAAATGTTTTCGCTAAATAATGTCATTCTTTCATTTTCTTAAAAAATGAGATTCATAACTACGACTAAAAACTGAAAAGGTCGTTCTGTTCCTGATGCCATCCCGTGCTATAATATTAAGACGATTACATGATCAGTGACTTAAAATTAGGTTCTTCAGGAATAACCTATATAAAAGCCCTTAAAACTCTCAAGAAAAACCCATCGAGAGAAACCCCCAACCTTTTATTTTAACATATTGAGCCCTTGAATTTTGTTGGATTTGATTTTGGTTTATGCCTATAAAGGTTAGCATGGCAGTACAGGTCATGATGCGTCAGTGTATCAATATTAAAAACAAAATATTCGAAATAAAACAAATTATATTTTTTGATAGACATTACTAGCCATTTTTGCCACATCCTGATACGTAATTCAATCCAACCATTTCTCGTCATTTTTAGTCTTATAAACCAGATAGTTAACACTTGTTGTGAGATTATTTTGGACAAATTAGACTCAATATATTGAAACATAAAAGCTTAATAGGTTAGAATAAAAGTCAAAAGGACTAGATAGGTTTTCCCTTTAAACGTCAGGTGAAAATGCCTACTTAAGGCCAACATGAACTAATATAGAGAAAAAAAGAATTGAAAACAAAGATGGAAAAGTATAATATTGAGAAAACAAATAGTTAGCAGAAACCACCTAGGTTATACCAAACATAAGAGCTTATTCAACTTATAAAATCTTACTTGCGAGACTAGTCTCCCTAAAGAACGAACAGAAAAATGGTACGTTTCAAGTTCAAAGTAACATTCAAGTGGTAAGACCAACACTGTTGTTCATAATTAGTAAGTGCAATTATTGAATGTTTATACTGAATTTGCAGAACAAACCAGTAGATTTCCCCCAAAAGACCTTTAGACTATCAAGCATTATTGAAAATATAATTAGCAACTCCGATCCAGTGTGTCAAGTACCTGCCAGTAAAATCTCAGCCAATTCTCATCTATAATCTGATTGGTGTTGTCCAGTTCCTTCCATTTCTGCGAAAGCATGTGAGCCAAATCAATTTCCCCATATTCGAGGACCATGTATATATAACCATCATCCTTAACTCGGCCATCTTTGTTACTTGCAGATCCATTCATGACTTCACGGAGCAAATTTCTATCTGTCACCTAATACCAAGAGAAAGTATTAGAGATGCACCCAATACAAAAATCTAGAAATAAAACCCTTTAGATGTTAAGCTTTTGAAATATGAGCCTCCCATTGCCAAAACTTGTTCCATACAATTAAGTAGGAAAGTGCGTCCCTGAAGCACGAGGTTGTTCCATACAATAAAGTAGGAAAGTGCGTCCCTAAAGCACGAGGTAGATTGTATTTTCAACAATATCTTGAAGCACTCATGTCGTGCTACAACCAGCATGGGTATTAACATACATGCATAAAAAAGTTGAGCAAGAGATATGAAATTATTCATCCTGGGCATGTCTTGATTATTGATAAGAAATTAAGCAGTCCACCTTGAGGCATCACATGACGGCCATCACCACATTCAAAAAAGTTTGCACTAAACATTGATGTGATGTACCTATCCATAAGCCATTCTATATGCATAACGCTTCTAAATTTAGAAATACAAACATCATATGCGAGGAAATTTTATATCACTCCGAAAATGATTCAAATTATCATAAGCAAAATATTGCTAACCAGCATAGCACCAAATTAAATCTAAGGCATGTTCTTCTCAAATCCCATCAAACTTTCAGATCAAAGCATAATAGGAGATAAACATGGGAATATTCATGCAATCATGACTGGAATAAATGCTATTAATGTGGAAACTTTTCAGTAGAAAGTGAGTACCTCATAGTCTATTAACTGTATGATGTTGTTCTTTCCCTTCAGTTTGTTTAGATACTCAATCTCCTGACAAAAACCATATGTAGTTGCATAGTCACGACCCTTGAGTTTGATTTTCTTGAGTGCATAGATTTTACAGTCTGAAGAGATGACTTTGTGGACCTCACTACTGCCTCCACTCCCTATCTTACCAAGTCTTTGATAGAGCTTCCCATTAACTTTAAAGAACATGTCAGGGTCATAATTCTTTTTACGAGGAACTGAAACACCTTTACCACTTGTGACCTTTTCCTGCTTTTCCTGTTCAGAAGGCTCCAATTTCACATCTAAGGATGGGTTTTTTGACAATGGATTCTGAGCTTGTAAATCATGAATATTCTCTGATGATCCTTTCTCTTTATTTGGGTTATAACCAACAAGTGAAGGATTATTTGTTATGTCAGTCTTCTTGGCATGATTGCGCTCTTTCTCCCTAGGCAGGTGATCTTTAATTTGGGCATCAATAGCTGATGTAGAAGTTTTGGCTGCAACAGCTTTTTGCTCAATTAGCAGCCCATTTGTGTCCTTCAGTGAAGTGTAAGACAGTTGCTCCATATTTTGTTGATTAATATGCTGAGAATTCATATTATTATCTCCCAGTGGTTCAATTGCCATGTGAGTGCCATTCTCTGGATGTGAACGGGAATAATAACTTGTTGAGTTAAACATGGGTGCTGAAGTAGAATGGACAGATGTTGTTGTGGCACAAGATGAGCCAACAACTGAAGATTGAGTAGCAGGTTCGCCCAAAAAGTTACTAAATTGATGCAGTTGGTCCTGACCAAGCATCGTTCTTTTTGCTAACAAAGATGTTGCACCATCAGTCCTCAAACTGGTGTCAGATTCCATGTTCTGAAAATTCTGATGCTTTGATTCATCCTTGACAGCATTTAATGCCTCTATTTGATTGCTGGCATCCCATTCAATTTCTGTCAATGCAAGTGAACCCATATGAGAAGATAAGTTCTCCAATCCAGTGGCCATTTGATCATCGGCCCCTGCATGTTGGAAGACGAGAAAAAAATCCAGAACATATTGACAAATTCAAGAATGATTTCCCATCAACAAGAATTCAGAAACTTTTATTGCACATCTTCAAGAATGTCAAAGAAAACTCCAACACACAGCTGACTTTGAAAACAAAAGACTCAAAACAATAGCAATGGTATATTACCTTGGGAGTTGGCATTTTTTGCCATTGAAAACTGGACTCTTCTCTTGCCACCAACATGTGACAAGGGCATTTGATTATTCTCTTTACAATCAATAACAGATATGGATTGATTTCTCTGCGCATCAAATGGGTTGAAACTCTCATCAAAGGTCTTTGTAGTGGTGCCTGAAATGGACGGAGTAGTAATAGACTCTTCTTGAGTTTCCCTGACAACAGTAACTGGATTTTTGGTTTGTATAGTTGAATCTTTTACAGGAAGACTTGGTGGAATAACATGTTCAAACTTCTTCAAGCCTGTCTTAGGATCCACATCAGAAGCTGCAACTTTAGATGTTTCCTGTTGCTGAACCAACATACGCCTAGGCCCTATACTACGGGTTGGCATGGTACCTAAAGTAAACATACCAAGCATTTAGGAAGTTGAAAAGCTTTGCAATTGAATGGCCAAAAGTGACATATGAAGTCTTCTTTTGGATAGATAAAGAGACTTTATAGAACCATCAAAACTCAACTCTATAAGGTTTGCAATTTCTACATTTTGCATTCACAGGATCTCTAACGCATATAGTCACCCACATTCCCCAAATGGAAAACATAAACTGATGGAATATACAAAGGTTTTCATGGCACATAATTAGCCGAATTGAATTGAATGCAACCCCAAACAATTTCATTTTTGCAAAACAAAACAACGAAAGAATGCAGAAAAAAATTGAAGAAGCCAACAATCTGAATTGATAATTCAACAGAAATCCCCTATAAATTCCCCACTGTATTTATCACTGTAAGCGAAAAAAAAATAAAACTCAGTTTCACCTTTATCAATTGACAATGGATGCATACCAGAATTACAAAAAATAAAACCCTAATGTTCCCACTTGCAATGAACAACGAAACTAGGGAAAGAAAACACAATAATAACACCAATTCATACACAGATATGCATATGCACAGAAAGAAGAGAAAGAAAGAGAGAGAGAGAGATGTACAGAGGGGGCGGTGGCGCTTGAAGGCAGCTTGAACATGCTTCAGCAAGTCCGGCGGGGAGGATGAAGAGAAAGACGATGATGAAGAAGAAGTCGTGTCAGCGCTGATGATCGGACGGGCGAGACTCCTAGGTGGAGGAGCAGCTGAGACCGGAAGGTTAGCCTCCCCGTCCATAGCTGGATCTCAACGGCATTTCCGTATGGGAGAGTGGAAACTTTTGATACTAGAGAAGAAAATGAAGATACCAAAACTGACTCAATCGGAGAAATTAGGGCTCAGGCCGCGTCCATGGAGGAGAATGAGATTCAGCATAGAGTGATAGTGAAGGACGGAAACAGCACTCACTACTAACTGGCCAGTGGCCACTACCAAGCTCTGAAAAGAGAACTGAAGGATAGTCGAGAGAGTGATTTGAAATCGGCTTACTGGCGCTCTCGAGTTATAATGGGCCGTAATTGGGCTAGATTGGCAAACTTAGGTTTTATATTGTCCGATTATTGGGCCGAGTTGTTCACGATGTTGTTTGCAAGGCCCACCAAATGCATCGCCTTGGTGTTCAAGCATTATCTATATGTGCTTGGAGAGTACACTTCTTTGGTTTTGCTTGTGGCTCTACTCATTGGAGCAACGTTGACATTAATACCATTAGCCAAAATCAAATTGAATCATATTAAAAAAATTAATATTATAGAAACCGAATTGAATTTTATTTTCCGATTATGATTTTAGTTTTTCATCAAATATCCCATTTTGGAAAATCACTTTTATATATATATTATTTGATGGATCGTAATAAAAAAAGTTATTTATTTAAAAATAGTTATTTTATTGTGTGAAGTTAAAAAATCCAATTTTACATATAAAATAAATTTTTGTTAAATTAATTTATATTTTTATAAATAGATTCGTGTGAATAAAATTTAATTCAATTCAAAATAAAAAATAAAAAAAAATCAACATAATTAGGAGAGTTGAAATGTTGTACCAAGCGGGAGTGGGAGCAAAATCATGATAAAGTTAATACCAGAGGATGATAAAAACGAGCGCATCTTTAAAAACCTCGAAGAACGCTGCATGAACAGAGAATAAGAATCCCTTGATTCTGCTTCCAATTTATATATCCAAATAGTGATTTTAATTCTCTTGTTTTTGGCTTTGACCTAATTGCATTCAAAATTCAAACAAGGGCTCTGCTTGTTTTTTTTTTTTTTTTCTGATTTCTTCCTTTTTCATGTTTATAAAAACCCACATATCCTCAACGGTTACAGGAGCCTTTTTCTTTTTGATGCATATGCGTTTGGGTTTGGATGGATATAAAGGAATAATATTTGGGTTAAAGCGTAAAAGGTGAAAAGCAAGAGTACATTAATTTTGAGGCAAAAGGAATAATGCAGCTTTTCGCGATTTGAAAGCAAAGCAAAGCATATTATGGTGTAATTAGTGTGCTGCTTCTCTCTGGGTAATGTGTGTCGCTCTTACGCCTAAATATCCTCACCTGGATCCTCAAGCCGATGCTACTAGCTGAACCAGTCACGGTTGGGGTGGATATGAGCTGTCTGTCAAACTCAAAATCAATTATCAGTTTAAGAAAATTAATCTAAATTAATTTTGTTTTAAGAATTATTTAATATCAATATTTTCCTCATTTCTAATTTTAATTATATTTTAAAGAATTTAAATTTAATTTATAATTTTTTTAAAAATTTTACATTAAATTTAAATTTGACTAATAAATATTAATAAATTCAAATTGATTAATTTAATAGAAAATAAATTAAGTTTTTTATAACCTAATAATTTATAATTTAAAAATATTAAATCTAATACTAAATAATTTAATTAAATAAATATATTTATAAATTAATTCACAAATGAGCTTTTTGAGATTTTTTTATTAATAGAAAAGTAAGATAATTAAAAAATATGTAAAAATTTATTATATTTAATAAAGATAAAAATAAATAATAATTAATACTTCATATTTTTTTTTGTTTAAAAAAATTGAAAAAATAATTAATAATTAAATGAGATGTCAAAATGTTGTAGGTCTCCTCCATCAATTTCTTCTAAGTAGGAAGTAGGCAACCAAAAACAAACTTCTTAAATAATGAATAAAGATAGTGTAACGTATATGCAAATTCGCCAATATAATATAATATATATATATATATATATATATATATATACACTGTTAATATCTAATCTTTGGAGGGAATATATTAATTTTTTTCGGATTCCCATCATGAACAATGTCAATGTCATGATACACATGCCATTTATCTACTATAAATCCAAATTTGTCCCTAATCCAAACAAGAACTTCGGTTCTCTGATTCAGAGCATGTGAGGAAAACCCAAGTACCATATCATTTCTTTACCTCAAGCTCCACTTCTTGGTCACTGCTCAATGGCTACACCTAAACCTAAACCCCCAGTAGAACCCATCAAGGAAATCCACCAGAACCAAAACCAGCGTCCTAAAAGATCAGAAAAACCACCTTCTTGGTTAGTTGTTAGAGGTCTTTTTACCTGCAAGGACCAACAAAGGCAGCAGCAGCAACAGCAACAAAAGCAAGCACAACAGGAAAAGCAAGAGCTGCAGCAAAAGAAGGAGAAAAAACATCATCAACACCAAGAACAAGCACTGGAGGAAACCACCAGCAAGAAATGCAAGAAAATAAAGTGGTCAGGTTCACTATGCAGCAACACAAAGGTGATGCACAGGCCTGAAACAGCCTTCCCTGAAGTCCAAAGAAAAAGGGTGTCAATGGGATTAAGTAATAGCAATGATACCTCAAGCAGATCAATGAAGGCTCCTTTAAATGAAATCAATGGGGTTCCTTCCTCTACTACTTCTTCATTGTCTGTATCTTCTAATTCATCCATTAACATTGGTGGGTCTTTCAGAGGAATGCCATTCAGGAGATTATCTGGCTGCTATGAGTGTAGAATGGTGGTAGATCCTGTTCTTGGATTCACCAGAGACCCCTCTTTGAGAAGTAGCATTTTTGCTTGCCCTGTATGTGGTGAGATCTTCGTAAAAGCTGAAAATCTGGAGCTTCATCAGGCTGTTAGACATGCGGGTAAATTTCTATCGAATTTTCTGTCTTGTGAACGACCCTTTTCTCTATCTATTTTTCACTCATCATATATATTCCTTTCAAGGCCAGAAAAACCAAGTGGTTTAGTTTCATTTTAGTTATGCTTGGATTAAATATTTGCTACTTTTAATTATAAACTTATTTTAATGCATTAGTACCAATTCAGTCTTTAACTCCCTCATTTTGGAGTCGAATTTTACAGTATCAGAACTGGGTCCCGAGGACACAAGCAAGAACATAGTGGAAATTATATTCCAGTCAAGCTGGCTGAAGAAACAAGCCCCCATTTGCCAAATAGACAGGATCCTCAAAGTCCATAACACACAAAGAACTATCTCCAAATTTGAAGAGTACAGAGACTCCATCAAAGCAAAAGCCGGCAAACTCCCAAAGAAACACCCACGTTGCGTAGCCGATGGGAATGAGCTCCTCAGGTTTTACTGCGCTAGCTTTGCCTGCTCACTAGGCCTAAATGGCTCATCCAATCTGTGCAGTTCAATTCCACACTGTAATGTATGCAGCATTATCAAGAATGGGTTTAAAGAATCCTGTACTGAAGGAGTAAACAGAAATGGGATTCTGACCACAGCAACAAGTGGTAAAGCACATGACAGAGCTGCAATATTAGAGGAGAGTAACGGAAACAGTGATAATAAGAGGGCAATGCTGGTCTGCAGGGTCATAGCAGGAAGAGTTAAGAAGAGTGTGGAGGGTAACATGGAGGAGTATGACTCAGTAGCAGGAGCTGTGGGGATGTACTCCAATTTGGATGAGTTGTATGTGTTTAATGCTAGGGCCATTTTGCCTTGTTTTGTTGTCATCTACAGTGGGTTTTAGTTGGGTCCAAAATATATTACTTGGTACTTTGTGACTATAATTGGAGATTCATGCTGCCTATTTTGTTTGATTGCTTTGTGGGTTTGTTCAGGAAAATCTCAGAGTTTTCTCTGCTTATAATGATATTTGTCTGTATGTGAGGATCCACTAGCAAAAGTATATCGCAAATCTGCAAGAATAATATTAAAAAATATTAAAACCATTTCATTTTATATATATATATTCTTTGGTATTAGGAAAAGTTTAATTAAAATTTAAGAGATTGTATGGCAGAAAAGAATGTATATATAAAATTTCACTTTGGTTTTGATGTGAATATAGTACGATGATATAAAAAGAACTTAAACAGATTAAACAAAACAAGATAGATCTCTAAGTATTCGTATGTGTAGATGGTCCCAACGAAAGGGAAAATCCAACAAACGACATCTCATCTCAGATATTCCATTTTTTTTGACTTGATGTATAGCATTATATGCACAAGATCATTTATTAAAAAGAATATATTTTTATTTTTATTTACTCAGAAGGGATGAAGGAATAGAACTAAAACCCTGAGTGATCATTGAGCTGTCCACAAACTCCAACTTTTATTGCAGGGATAACCGAATTAGACCTAAGCCGGATAATCGAATGGAACCTGGTGGATAACTCTGTCACTGGCCTTGGTGAGGATGGTCAGTGAGTGGACAGAGCCAAGTTTTTGTATGGTAGCCTGTAACTGATGTCGCGCATGGGTTCTTGATATGTGTTGAGTTTTGCATCCTAGATTTACTATATTTATTGACTCTTGTTTTGTACTCATTGCCTCATCATTTAGAATTTTCTTGATTTCCCAAACATCTTTTATGGGCTTGATAATGCACTTTAAAAAAAAATACCACACTAACAAAACAGGATTTTCACTTGAAAATATTTTGATAATGGAAATCACATACACTTGTCAGTCTCGGGGTGCTAGCTAGTTCACCATTGGATGCCAATTAATACCATATTTACAAAGGATTCATCCATGTTAAGTGATGGTATGTATGAATTTCATATTAAGATCAGTACAGTCCTCTTATTGTTTTTAAATAAAAACTATTTTTTAATTGGGATATAGTGAAATATGAATTCAAATGTGGCCAAGCACATAAGCAAGACATGGGGGGGTGAAAAAATTGGTTAGATTGAATTTAACATTAATCTGGATGAATAATAGCAAATGGTTCTTGGCGTTTGGACAGAAGAAAAACAGTAGATATAACAAATCTCTATTACACTTTCCCCTTTGGACAAAGAGAAGAGCAAATTAATTAATCCTTCCACAAGTTGTATCAAAGAATGAAACCAACACGTCTGGTTAATCACAAACCCAATATCCAAATCTTCAATTAACTACTATATAAGCCACCAATTAGCCATCAATGGCAACACAAGCATGAGAGTCCACCATCTTCCAATCAAAGATTTTAGTCCTTGAGATCCACCGCAAACAAGCTTGTTATCATGGTAAGTGCAAACCTGTTGCTTCCTGAAACAGTAATAGTACATCAAATCCTGTAAAAGATGAAAAACGCATGAAGGAATTTCAGAAACATGATTTTTTCCCCCTTATTACCTTAGTTTTACTCACCTATATGCGCAAAAGGTGACAACATAATCAGTCCCAGAGCAAGTAAAAATGCTGGTGGGATCATCATATGCATAGCTGTAAGCAGTGGGACAAGCCTCCTTGAACTTGTTGGAGTAATATGTAGGTTTACATATCACAGGATTCCCATAAACTCCTCTACAGCAATATTCATCAGTATTGAACACATCGCAGGCACTCCGGCAACCAATAACCTTCCCTTTTGATGACTTGACGGCGAGTTCCGATGGACAGTTGGATCTTAAGTCCATATCACAACCAGCAACGCTGCAATTTCCTTGACCATTAATTGGCGTTACAACTAATGGTAAATTAAACCCATCCACTAGACTAACATCATAATAATCCACTGCTGACAATGTGAATTCAGCTAGTGAAGCTGGAGTTTGACCTGAAGCCATACACCTTAAGGATGAGCCACAGGCGCCGGTTTGACATGATCCATTTCCGTTTCCGTCGAAGTTGCAACCTGTTCGAGCCCATATTCTACCGACCCATCCAACTGGGGCACTGAAAACTATAGATTGCCCTGGTTTCAGTGCAAATCCACCTCCATTGAAGTTATCACCTGGAGTGATTGCAGGCCATATTGTGTCCTTACAATCGTTAATTATGGTGAACATTCTTACACATTCGACCATGTTTGTCTCTACAAGTCAAAAAGAATAATTACTTGTATGTTAAATAGAAAACTGAACTGTAAGAAAGAGTAAAACATGTTAGAAAAGAGGCACCTGAGGAAATGATGAGCAGAGTAGAGAGGATTGCCAAGAGCAGATTAAGATTTGCCATTTCTTGTTTGGGCCAGAAGATTGGAAAAAATGGAGGTGAAATATAAAGCAAAATGGTGAAGAATACGTGTGGAGATGATAACCGACCATTAGCACATTGTAGGAAGGCTGGAAGACGAAGGTAAATGATGATTCTTTCCCTAATCCTTTCATGCAAGTTTATTCAGGTTCCATTATTCCTCCTTCTTTTCCACCTTTCTTTATTCAAAATTTCACTGTTGTCAGTGGATCAACAGAATCTGGAACATCAAAGCCATTGTCTGAGCTTTGAGGAAAGCTTATGCTTTTCTTGTACTTTCTAACATGAACATAAATTGATACATTGTAGTTAGTAGTTAATAGATTCATAAATTCATACATTTAATAAACATTATTTATTAAATGAAATTACAATCAAATTACAGATATAAAAATGAAAGAATCTTGAGGACGCTTATTCTGCCAAGAGTTTTCTTGGCAAGTTGGCATGTTTGGACCAGAAAGTTAAAAAAGTGAGAGATTGGAGGAACCTTTGAAGACGGATCTATAATTCTTGAACCGGCCGTGGTCCGGTTTCAGATTGTATCCGCAATTTTGAACCGGGGCTTGATTAGTCTTGAATCGAACCACTTGGTTTCGATTCCTAAAGATTTTAATTTCACTATTTCAGTGTAATGGTAGTTTGATTTTAATTGCGCAATCCATTAATTGAAATATTTTTTAATAAAAATATTTATGGGTTAAATTAAAATTTTAATATATAGTTAGAAAAAATAACTAACTTCCACTATTAAAATTACCGGTTTCAATTTGATAGTGCTTTGGTTGATTTAAATTTATAATAATTTACAATATCTCTTTTTTTTTGTTTAAATAATTTTTTTAATAACCATATTATAATTAATATTAATCATATCACAAACTTAATAGTATTAGAAAAATTAATTTACTTATAATAATTTTATTAATTATTTTAAAATTGAATTAGACATCATTTGACAAGTTGTAAAAGGCAAATCTTAGGAACAAAAGAAGGAAATGAACCAGGATCTGGTTAATGAAAAACCAAAAGAAGGGTGTCTTAAACGCTATACATTAATCGACCAATTAAGCATTAATGGCAGAGCAAGCATTAGAGGCCACCATCTTCCAATAGACAATTTTAATCCTTGAGAATGAGACCCACCACCGCAAATAAGCTTGTTATCATGATACGTGCAAGATTGCTGATTCCTGAAATTATTAACAAATAATACGTAATTTTCTTGTAGTAACAAATGATGTTTTTATTTAATATTTACGTTAATCACTCACCTGAATGCACAAAAGCTGACGATATAATCAGTTCCTGTGCAAGTAAAAACACTAGTTGGATCGTCGTATGCATAACTATAAGAAGTAGGGCATGCATCCTTGAACTTCTTGGAATAAAATGTGGGTTTACATACTACTGGATTTCCATAGACTCCTCTACAACAATACTCATCAGTATTGAACACATCACAGGCACTCCGGCAAGCAATAACCTTTCCGTTGGACTTCACGGCGAGCTCCGATGGGCAGTCGAACCTTAAGTCCGTATCACAACCAGCAATGCTACAGTTTCCTTTACCATTAATTGGGGTAACAACTATGGGGACATTGAATCCATCCACAAGGCTAACATCATAGAAATCTAGTCCTCCTGGAAGGTTGAATTCAGCAAGTGAAGCCGGGGTCTCACCTGAACCTTTACACTTGAGGGATGAACCACAGCGTCCAGTTTCACATGATCCGTTGCCGTTTTTATCAAAATTACAACCTGTCCGAGCCCATATCCGGCCATCCCAGCCCATGGGTGCTTCAAATACAATGGCTTGACCTGATTTCAATACAAATCCACCTTCATTGAAATGTTCACCTGGGAAGATTCCAGGCCATATTGTCTCTTTGCAGTAATTTATTAGGGTAAAGATTCGAGCACATCTGATCACTTTCACCTCTGTGGGAATCCAGTGAAAAACAAAACAAGATTAAATAATTTGGAAATCCATAAAGAGAACATTGAACATATAAAAGTTGACTAATTACCTGATGAAACAGTGAGAAAAATCATCAGAACAGTAAAAAGCTTAAGATTTGCCATCTCTTTTTGTCTGTTTCTCACTAGCTATGTAATAAAGATCGAAAATGGACTTAAAATATATAAGGGAAGTGGTGAAGAATACGTGCAAAGGGAAGGGAATTGAAAATAATCCATGCTGGGAAAAAGTTAAAGTGATTCTTTTCCTAATTATTTCCTGCAAGTTTTTTGACATTCCAATCTTGATTCTTCCCTTTCTTGAACCTTTCTTCTTTTCGATCCATAGTGTCACTGTAGTTAGTGGATCAACAGTATCTGCCTCATCAAAACAAAGCATTTCTGATTTGGGTTCTCATCTGGTTTATGCCACACAGCAGAATTTTCTAAAAAGCTTCATTTGCTTCAGGTTCAAGGATCCAAATTAGTGGAATATTTTCTCTCAAGTATTCAACTGCATATCTAATTTAAATGTTTCAATTAACAGAGACATATATATATATTAATTATCTTTACATGTATAAGCTTAAAAACATGAGCTTTTATTTCTAACGATCAGAATCCCACAAACAATATGAACACATTTATGAACTCGGCATGACATGCAGCAAATTAAACTGAACTAGTTTCCTTGCAAGCATAGACAAAGACAACCTTCTAATCAATGGATGTGTTTGGTTTTAATCTAAAATATAGATTTCTTTTGATTTTATTACAAAGAAGGAATCAGAAGAAACCGAAATTTGTAATTTCATTTTCACCAACTGGACAAACACTGTCGGGTTAAAAATGAAGATTTTAGTTATTAGCTTGCAAAGAAGTCCGTCCTTGTCAAAAGAAACAAGTCCAGGTCATTTAAACATGGAGTGGGAACTTGAGAACTGGATTAATGTGTAAGTGGCAACCAAGTCAATGTGGGGCATTTCATAATCTTTCTCCATGTTTTTCTAGCTCTGCATCCTGCAACTCCTTTTTATTCACACAAAGAAAACCCTTATCATGCATGTATGTGCACATGTAATGTGGGTCAGGAAATAGCCATTTGGACATGTATCAATCCATACTTTGGCCTACAGAAAATGATTAAAACCATCCCATTGATAATCATTTACAATATGCTCATCATTGTGTTGTAGCTATCAAGAATCCCAAGTATAAACATTAATCTAAAGGTTAAAGAAGCTCAATGATGGGGTTAATTAGGGAATAGCCATACAGTATATGTTATGTAAGATGACAAGTACAATCTGATACATGCAGATTTAAGGAGAAAGAAAAGGAAAATTATTTTGGAAAGGAAGAAGGAGAAGAAGCTAAGGCAAGGCTGACAAACTTTAAGCAATTCACATGGTGGCAGTACAATCTGAAATGAGGTAGCTGAGCTCACTAGTCACTTCTTCCAAGTGCAAAAGCTTCAAGTAGACAGGCTTCATATGAATGGAAGTAGCCCATTTTACTTTTCTTATTTGGCAAACTTGCTTCTCAATGCTACTCTTTTCTTTTCTTTTTCTTTTTCTTTTTTGTTTCCACATTCACATTTTCTTCAATTTTCAATAATATAAATACATAAATATATAATAAATTCATCAATCAATCCATATCTTAAAATCATTCATGCATATATTTTTTATAAAATTAAATTTCTTAATCCTTCTATTAAAGATTACATTAAATGATTTAATATTATTTAGTCTCAATAATTTTAAATGATAATTTTAAATGATATTATTACGAGTGTGTAATTGGTCGGTTCGGTTTTGAATTGAACCAAATTTAAAAAATCAAAAAACCAAAATCATTAATTTATGAAATCAAACCAAATTAAAGTATAGGATAAAATTGATTAGCTAAAAATTGAAATTTTAAAATTACAGTAATAATTATAAAAAAAATTCATATAAATTGGGATGGGAAGGAATGGAATTGGGCTGTGCCCAATTAGTAGAAACATAAATTGAAACATGTAAGATCAAAAGTTAATAACTATTTATTAAAGTTTATTTTTTGATTTTTTAATATGAATAAACCAAACCGTATAAAAATATTAACTAAACTAAATTAATTTTATCTAATAATTTAATTAATCGAATTGAAATCGATCAATTCAGTTCGATTAATCGATTTAAATTAATTAATGCTCTAGATATTATTTAATTTTTTAATAAAATAAAAAATAATTAATTAAATTTCTTTAAAATTAAAAAAGGAGATAGTAATATTCCCTAAAAAAACTGAAAAAAATAAAATAAAGATGGACAGGCAATAAGGACATGTCACCCAACTCAAAATTGGGTGGCCTTTTGAGACATTAATTAAAAATCATGATTGGGGATATGCCTAAACCTAATAAATTGGCCAAAAGGTCAAAAAAAAAAAAAAAAAAAAAAAAGAAGACACTTGCAATAAGAAAATGAAGGGCCTAATCAAAAGAAAAGGTGTAAAAATCTTATGGAAAACCAGTTGGCACACGCGTGGAACTAATCATGTTTACCACTAAACCCACCTCAGAGTAATCA
>CAOGCB010646914.1:0-20552 GCA_948266635.1 Cnidoscolus chayamansa
ATTTTTGTTTATATAGAGTTTCTGTGAAAAACTATCCGTTTGAGATTGATTTGACAGGTTGAGAAATAGTTTTAAAATGTAACTAGCCGTTATTTAGTTTTGCAGCAATCATATCAGTCTGAGTTGATTCTAGAACCAAGAAGTAGAACTTCGAAAACAAGAAATTAGAACTTCGGCTCAGAAGAGATGTTAGGTTCTACTTTCAAATCAGTGATATTTGTTTTTGTAAAAAAGCTAAGCGTGGATTTTTAAAACAGATGGCAAACCTCAATTCTTTCAACATATGTACATTGATCCTAATGTCTTAATTGTCTTTATTCAGCTTGATATATCTTTTGTCTTGATTGCTTGTACTTCCTTAAAGTTCCTTTGAGTTTTATTATCATCAAAATACTCTTCAGCTTAAGGGGTTAACAGTTGATTATGTGCTCATTAGATGTGATAACATTAGTGCTATCAACTTAACTAAGAATTCAGTACAATATTCTAGTTCTAAACATACAAAAATATTATTTTACAAGAGATCATGTCCAATATGAAGATATCATGTTGGAATTTGTGGCTACTGAAAAGCACTTTGCTGATATCTTCACTAAAGCCTTTAAATGAAAAAAATTCTACATAATAGTAAGGGAATTAAGAATGACTAATATAGTTGAAATAAAAGTTGACTTTTGTGAAACTAATTCAATTAGTTGAGTTGTTGTGTGAATGTCATAAGAAAAGTCATATATTGTGATTTTGAAAACTGGCGATGCTGCTATTATGTCTTAAAAGCATATTGCTAAAATTGGAACATCATGCTCAAGAACAATTTATGTTTTCTTCAATTATTTTTGTTATGTGATTGTTGTGATATGTGCTTATTATAAATTAGTGAAAATTGATTGTCTTATAATGATAAATGATTTTGATGATTCTGTGATTGTTGTGATGACTTTCAGTTAGTTGTTCATTGATGTGCTTATTATCTGTAATTGGATTTTAGTCAGTCATTTATCCTTTATTTAAAAGAGTATAGTAATACTGCAAACTTACTATGTGAATAGTGTTTTGAGTTATACTAAATCTCTGCATTCTTGATTTGATTTCAATTTACTAAGTGTTGTGATCTGCATAATGTGAATGAGTTAGACTAAATTGCTTCAGTTGATTGATGACTTTGGTGATAACTTTATATTGATTTGTTTTTGCTAATTTTGAAAAATTTTCCATTCTTATCCAAAACGGTAATGATTTTAAAAAATTTTCTACACACTTAGCTAAATATCTAAAATCTATCATTACCTACTCATTTATTTCCTTTCTCACAACTCCCTTCACACATTGACAGTTTCAAAATCAAAGAAAAGTTAAAAAATTTAATCTCACTCTTTGATCTTCAACATTCCTTTCAAGCTGGGTTTTTCATATTTTATTTATACTTTGAGAAAATCATTCAATAACGATGAAAATGAAACTCTTAGCAGTAAAGGAAAAGGGAAAAGGAGATTTCACATTATTACAGCAGATCTGAACCTTTAGAAGATGAAGTCTCTCTTGAAAGTTTGAAAAGAAAGAGTTGACAATCTAAGGAAAAATGATGTTTCAAAATCAAAGAAAAGTTAAAAAATTTCATCTCACTCTTTGATCTTCAACATTCCTTTCAAGCTGTGTTTTCATATATTATCTATGCTTTGAGAAAATCATTCAATAACGGTGAAAATGAAACTCTCAACAGTAAAGGAAAAGGGAAAAAGAGATTTCACATTATTACAACAGATCTAAACCTTTAGAAGATGAAGTCTTTCTTGAAAGTTTGAAAAGAAAGAGTAGACAATCTAAGGAAAAATGATATTGAACCAATAGAAAGTGAAAGAAGCCATAAGGAAGAAGAAAAGGAGAATAGAAAAAGAGAAAGAAAGAAAAAGTATAGAATGTTGAAAAAGAGGGAACTGAGTCAGACAATTTAGATAGCAATAAAGGGGTGAAAAAGGAAAAAGGAAGTGCTGATGAGAAAGATGAACTAGCAAAAGCTCTTCATGAAAGAAATTTAGAAATGATGAAAACTATTCAGAACACAACAAAAGTAGTCATGGATTACCTGGAAATTGCATTAAGACTAAAAACATAAGCATTATAGCTTAAGGGCTTAGTAGATCAACAGTTGAAAGGATTGAAAGAAAAGTTGATCTTATAGTTGGAAATCAGAATCAAACTTATGAGCAAACTCGTATAGATCAAGAAGACAATTTTGTCCTCAATAACACTGCAGTAGATAGTTCAAAATTTGGAAAACAATAGAACTTGAGACAGACTGATGAAGAGATACTGAGGTCCCTTCAAACTACTGTTGGTGGTAATTTTCCTGTAGAAAGTGACTTCATTCTAGAGCATGAAATGGAACAAGTACTTGTTATTGTCACTACACCCCTACTCCTGACACTGAAATTAAAGCTAAAGTTGTTCCTGTTTCTAAATTTGAAGAGCCTGCTCTTAAAATAAAAGAAAAATATGCACAGGAACTTGGAAAAGAATCTGCAACAGAATCTAAACCATCACAACACTTTGAGTCCTCTCCAGAGCATGACAATGATTCCCACTCAGAGAAACATAATATTAGTGAGCCTGCACCTGAAATCCCTCAACCTATCTTACCACCTCAGCCTCAAAAGAAACTTCTTGGCCTTAAAAAGAGTGGTGCGAGAAAGTCTATCAAACCTCATCCTACTCTTGATTCAGACCTTGAGCCATCCATTCCTATCCAAGCTACTAGGCCATCTAAAGCTGCCAAGCCACCACAAGCTCCTAAACCTATTGGACCACTAAGAAAGAGTGGCAGACATGGTCTTAAGACCAAGGTTGCCAAACTAGAGAAATCAGGAAGTGAAGAAAAACCATTAGATATTTAGGATTATGACTTTTTACCAGGTTTATGCTATATGTGTTTTTGTTGTAATCCCTCCTCTTTATATTATTGACAAAAGAGGGAGATATTATGATTGTGTGAATGTTTTGTGACATTAATTTTGTGAGTTTATATTTTGTGACATTAGCTTTGTGAGTTTATGTTTTGTGAATGAATGTTATTATTGTGCATGTTGTTATGCTATTATATTTGATGAAATGAATGAATGAACAATTTGCTATTTGAATACTGGTATTGTTAATTTAAATTGGTTATATGTTGTGTTAAAAACAATATTAAAGATTGAAAATTATTGTTAACGATACTGTTTATGTCACTATTGCTATATGTTTTTTATTATTATGAATTTGATTATGTCTATTAATTTTTTATATGTGGTTGATAAAAATTGCTGTTGATTTTCTTAGAATGTTAATTTGCTTTATTGTGTGCTTTTGCAATATTTTTTTTTGAATCATATGAGTACATATTATGAGTATATTCTTCTAAATGAATGAATGAATTTACACTTGAAGGTTTGTGTCTTTCTATTAGGATTGTACTATCTATGTTGTTGATCTAATTTCTCCATTTTTGGATGATCCAAAAAAGAGAGAAATTTATACAGAGAGAAGAAATTCATTTGAAATTCATTTTTTATGATCCAATGGGGAAAAAGATTCCCAAATGCACATCATATGTCCAATTTTTGTTTCCTTTATTATTTTGTTTCCTTCAAACTCCTGGGTCAAGGTGTCCTCAAAGAAAAGACACTTGACCTTAGCAAAGGTACCCTGCAAAACAGAACATTTCAAATAACAATACCCTCAGTGGGTGGGTTAGTCAAAATGCAATAGTGGTCCTCCTAAATGCAAAATGATTACATTTATTAGCATCCCCAGTGGAGTCGCCAAACTGTGAACCCCTCCCTGAAGATTGCAGATACATTTTACAATGGATGCAAATGCAATATAATAGGGATGAATGCACGTGGATGTGTGTGAGTCGCCACCTTGTTTAATTCTTTAGGGTAAACTAGGAAAAAACCCTATATGACTCCTTTTAATTAATTAACCTAATTTTTTAGATTAATTAGCCCAATGAATTAAAGCATAGTTTACGAATCTGAGGTGGATCCCCGAGACCATGTCATGCAAATTAACTAACCATTCTAATGTAGTTGAAAATGCAGGGAAAATGCTTTAACAAATTTTAATAAATTATTGTGAAAATGGTGACTTGTTATTTGGGGTTTATTCCCAAATATGCCTATGTACCCTTTATTTGAATAAGGGATCAAAGTCAACGTAGTTCGGAAATGATTTTTTGAAAGGGCTTTGATTTTTGGGCCTTTAGGGCCAAATTGGGTTTTGGGCTTTTTGTTGCCAAAATAGGTTTTTTGGGTACTTGGTGCCTAAATGTGATTTTTGGGCCTTTAGGGCCAAATTGGGCCTTTTAGGGCTAGATCTGAAATTTGGGTAAATAAAATGAGCTGTGATTGAGGCAATTTATTACCAAAAATGATGAATTTTAGGCTTTTTTACCATAATTATTGATTAATTGGACCATTTTTAGCCGATTTATTCGAACTAGGGGTAATATGCCAAAGTTATGGATTAACTACTAGGCATTTTTGGCCCATGAGTTTGGATCTAGCTTGAATACCTCGATTATTGATTAACCGGGCATCCTAACTTAAATCTGTTTAATTAAAATCGAATGAGATGGATGCATTATGCTAGGATTGGATTCAGAGTAGAAGAGAAGATGCATATGATACTTAAATTGAAATAGGCAGAGTTTAAGAGGAAGTGTACCTGATTTAGACGTTTTCCACTTCTGAGCTTCAGCTTGTCAGTTTTTAGTATCAATTATGTGATCACAAAATAATAATAATGCAACAAAAGAAATTAAAGAATGCAGAAAAGCACTAAAAGAATCGCAAGGAGCGAGGAGAGAGAGTGAAAGCTCGTCAACACAAGCGGTGTGTCAAAATGAAGGCCGGGGGTCAATTTATAGGGAAAAATCGACTGGAGGGCGGTAAGTAGGGGGCGGTAACTACCGCCTTAGGCGGTAGGCTACCGCCCTTGGGCAGTAGGAAGAGGGCGGTAGGCACCGCCTCGGGCGGTAGGAAGAGGGCGGTAGGTACCGCCTCGGGCAATAGGTTACCGCCCTTGAGTGGTAAGAGCCATTAATTTTCTGATTTTTTTGCCCCAGAAGCTTTTTCGGGAGTTTCAGACTTTCAAAAATTATTCCGAGGGTACCTTTGGGTTCCTCTCGACGTTCCGGACGTTTTGGGTACCATATTGATATATTTTCAGGATAAATTTGTGTCGGGTGCAGACTGGACCGGACTGTTTGCAGTCTGGGAAAACAGGCTTTTCGAGTCTCAAAATTCGAGTATTCACAATATTATGAGTATATTCTTCTAAATGAATGCATGAATTTACACTTGAAGGTTTGTGTCTTTCTATTAGGACTGTACTATCTGTGTTGTTGATCTAATTCCTCCATTTTTGGATGATGAAAAAAAGAGAGAGAAGTTTATAAGAATCCGAGGATGTTAGTATTGATAAGTTAGTATTTATTTACGTTTTTGTGTTAATTATGTGTTTGTTGGACTTGCTAAACTATGTTGTTAAATGTTTACTTTTATGAAATCTTATGTTTTGTGAAATTCTATGATAATTTTGTGATGAATGATATTGTTGATTATTAATATTTATGATTGATAGATAAAATTGAGAATACTTTTCTAGATATAAAAAACTAATACAAATCACAAGTAAACAAGATACTTGATTCAAGGGGAGCTTGATAAATCTGCACATACACAAAGAGAGCATTTCATTTATTTCATGTATAGTTAATTTTGATAATGTTTTATATTTTTTTTTAAATATTGAGTTTTATCATCATAAAAAAAGGGGAGATTATTGACCCCATAAGGAGAAGACTTGATTTTGATGATAATAAAACTTAATGTAATTGAACTAATGATTATTCATGCATTTCATATCACATAAATAGAATTATCAGGAATGGAAAGAAAGTGCATCGAAAGAGAAAAACTAGATAACATGATATAACGACGAAGTCAAAGAAGAAGTTAAGTTTCCTCTCATAATGCAAATGTAAGAGAATTGAGAGTTAGATATGTCAATGAGATGTTTTATGTTCAATACTTAAAAGTGTCAAAACCATTTATAAACTTAGTTTTAAAACTAGAAAATCAGTTTTGAAGATGCTAAAATTAGCTATCTAATTTTTACTCAAGAGTTAAAATTAGCTAACTAATTTTAGAACTAGCTAACTAGTTCTTAAACAACTGACTGAAATTAGCAAACTACTTTCAAACTTAGCAAACTATTTTTACATGATTTCAATTTTAGCTAACTAATTTTAAACTAAGATTTGCTACTTTCAGATTGCACGATTTTTCAGGCTGTAATGACTATATTGTCAGATTTAACTAGTTGTTGGTCACCTTTTGCAACTGAGAGTTTGAGGCTTTAATCACTTCTATATAAACAAGCTTTTACTTCCTTTTACAACTAATGCATGTATTATACCTTTTGAGAACTTTGAGAGTCTTGTTTTAAAGTCTTCATTCAACAAATTTATGCTTCATTAGCATATTCATCTCTCTCTTCTTGATAGTTCATTTATCTGTATATCAGTTCAAAGAGGGTGATTATTCTTCTTTTCAAAAGCTATTTAAGGTTGTCTAAGTGAGGGGACATCACTTGGAAGAGGTTGTTAAGCACCTTTGTAAGCTTAAAGCAGTTTGAGGGGAATTCAAACTTGT
The DNA here is from genome assembly GCA_948266635.1 of Cnidoscolus chayamansa. Classification (NCBI taxonomy): domain Eukaryota; kingdom Viridiplantae; phylum Streptophyta; class Magnoliopsida; order Malpighiales; family Euphorbiaceae; genus Cnidoscolus; species Cnidoscolus chayamansa. Next base: position 6,696 of record CAOGCB010646914.1, read on the forward strand.
AAAGGTTCTTAAGCACCTGTGAAAGCTTAAAGAAGTTTGTAGGATCATCAAACACCTAGGAATTGATGTGTTTCAAGCACCTGGAAAGCTTGGTGGATGTACTTAGTTGTTCTCTTGCCTGAAAAAAGAGATCATAGTAGATAAAAGTCTCAAGAGGAAGCTTGAGAATAGTGAATGTAGGCTGCATTGCCGAACCACTAAAATTGATGTGTTTGAATTCTTTTAATATTATCTTTTACTTTTGAAAGTCACTTTATATATATTGCTTCGATTAATTGAAAAAATTTGTTGTTTGATAAACATTTATTAGAAGTTCATTAAGTTGCAACTCAATTTTAGCTAATATGAACACCTTGCTAGTTTCAATGTGAACAGTAACTTTATCCACAAGCTAAATTTTAGCTAGCTAATTTTGTATTCTGTAGACTTTTATTGATTAATCAAACAATTATACTTTGAACTAATTGAATAGTATCTGAAGTATATAACCACAATTTTTCATAAAAGTTCAGAGTAAAAACTTGAAAAATTAATTAAATTTAAAAAGTGACAAATTCACCCTAATTTTATCATTTATACTTAGGATAAATCTGGATCAATACTTATATGATCCATCAATATGAATTGCCATCCTTAATTTAAATTATGGTTTATTGTGTTAATTCACATTTTACGCGTCATGAAATTATTGACTAAGAAATAAATATAGAGATTATTAAGAGTTGTTTGATATTTTTTTAATAATTAATAATTTAATGCGATTAAATTTTTTTATTAATTTTGTTATTTAAAATAAAAATATTAATTTATTAAATTAAAATAATTATTTAAAAACAAATTTCTGTAAATATTTTTATATAGATATATTAGTATTTTATTATGATAAAAATTCTAATTCAATTTCTAATTTCTCATAAAGAGTCCAAATAAGTTAAATTAAAATCATACTTTAGAGTAAATTACCTTCTTATTTCTGAAGTATACCCTAACCAATTAAAATGTTCACGTAATTTTAAAATTACATTAGAATATCTCCATAATTTAGTTTCGTTAACATATGTCTATTTTTATCGTTAATTAAAAAAAAAAAAAAACGCAATTACCCTCCTAACCCATTTTCGCGATATCTCTCTCTCTGCATACAATCACCAACCTAGATCTCTTTACTCGTTTCATCTTGATCCCTTTGGAAGCCAGGTCTTCACTAAGACGTGGCTCCATATGTATCATTTTTTGCTTCTACTCCTAACTTCATGTTTCTCTTTTTTACCAGCTTCACATCCCTTCCTTTACCCCATTATCAACTTCTTCAAGTTTTCTATTACTTTTTCTCCATGTCTCTCGCTCCTTTTCTGTGAATATGGCCCACAAAACCTGCTACTACAATCATCTCTACACCTAGCTTCATTGTTTCCTCATATTTTACTTTCTTGATAACATATTTTCAATAATTTATAGGTATCTTGATGAGTTATTTAAAGGGAAGCCTTCCCATTGTTATTGTGGAGACAAGGGACAAGGGAGTTTTGGGATAATAAGGACAATGAGCTTTCAAAGACTTTGTATGCCAAAAAGAACATGTTTAGGCAAATGAGTTTTCTGGGTTTTGGAAGAAATTGAAAGAATAACAAGAAAGCATTTACTGGTGGCAGTGGAAAAAAGGATTTGGTCTGATTATGGGTGTGAGTCTTGTGTTTCTTGGATGCTAGATGGCAGTGGATAGAAACTACATGCAGTTGTCAAGGAGCCTTCGACTGGTAATCCTAGAACTAACAGACACATGTACTCATATTCTAGCACCGTACCATTTTTCATCCAACCATCACTATATTTGTTCATCATATCATTTAATTGCCTTCTTCGTGGGAGCCACGATTATGACTATGAGGACCTTTTAGAAAGAAATGGGAGATCACAAAGGGATTAGTGTTGGATTCCTTGAAGATAAGGAGATGGTAATGATAATAGAGGAGTTGCAACTACCACGCCAAATAATGGAACCAATTAAATTGGGATGGATTTATCTGAATGGACATTTCATTCTATCATGCAAAAAATTAGGCCTTGTTGTTCTTCTTCTTCATCCTTCTTCTGCATTTCTCAAAAGAGGGACATTTCATCTTGCTTGCATCATCGCACTACCTTTCAACCACTGTAATGCTTCAGAAGGCTCCCACTGTGGGTGCAAGTCAAACAACGGGTCAAAGTCACATTACCTAATTGGATATGGGCGAGCTAGGGGTGATGAGTAAGTTGTAGCTTACTTGGTGAATCAAATATCCCTTCACAAATCTTACCTGGGCAATCTCATTGCATGGCAGAAGAACGATCGTTTGACAAGAGACTTTTCTGGATTTGACCAGTGATGGTCGCAATGACAATGGCAAACAAAAATAGCGGCTCATAGCGATTGTGATACTATCAAATGATTCTTGGGTATCAGTGGATTGCTTAAAGATGTGAGATTTGAATTTAAAAAAAGAGAAATGCAGAAGGGGGACAAACAAAGAAGAGAAAGAGTGAGAAAGAGAGAGTTTTCTTTTAATGAATGAGTATTTTTATTGTGAATTAATAATATATTCACCAAAAAAATAGACAAATGTCATTCAAACTAATAAATATTTTAATATAATTTTAAAAATACAGAAATATTTTAATTAGTTAGAGTGTACTGAAACAGAAAGTAATTTTATCTTTAAGTTGAAATAAGAAATGTACTAATAAAATATATTTTTATAAATTTAAATATTAAAATGGTTTGTTATTTATTTTGAAAATAAAACATAAAAAAAATAATAATTTAAAGTTAGAAAATAATATTTCATTTATAAAAAAGTATAAATAAGGAGTTATTTGATATTAAATATAAAATTCAAAGTTTTATTTAATTAAAAAGGATAAAATTAGCTGTTATTTTAACATGAAAAAAAAAAAAACTTATTTTATTATTATTATTATTTCTCCAATCTTTCTCGGAAAAATCTCTCTCTCTCTCTCTCTCCCTCTCTCTTGTTTTCGCTATATGTTCTCTCGACTTTACATGGGTTTTGTACCGTTAATACCCTAATCAAATCTCTATCCAAAATTTACCCTTGATATTCTTTCTGGGTCTGAAATTTCCCTCGGAAGCAATATTTCTCGCACTTTCCCCCCCCTTTTTTTTTCTTTTCATCTGGGTATATCTCAGATTACAAAATGGGCAAAAATCAAGCCTACAAAGCTATGCAGAGAGCGAGACTTGGCTCGAGCTCTGCCGGGCCCGAAGAGATCGAAGATGGCATGGTTTGTACCCTTTCATACTAGTCCTCTCACTCAATTCTGCAAATTCCCATGTTCAATTTTAATCCTATGCGATAGTTTGCTTGTGGCAATTTGTTGTTGTTCCTTGCATTCCTTTGGTTGTTTGTGCTCAGTGTTTTTTTTTCTTTTTTTTTTTTTTTTTACTCTATCGAATTCGCTATGCCAATGGGTAGCTGCATATCAATTACACTGTGTAGGATTGGATTTTGGTAGTGTTTTTGGTTCACTTGGCTCCGATCGCCGGAGACCCTGAAGAAGACTGCAGTCCACTGAGCTAAAGCTCTTTAGAATTATTTTATAATTTTGGTTGCAAAGTTTTCCCAAAATTTTATTGCTGGATTGATGGCATGTTGATAGCACTCTATCTATGGTTTAAAGAAAAACACGTCAGTGTGCTGTTTGTGACCGTGCGTTTTTGTCTTGTTGAAATAAGCAACATAGTCCCGTAAATTTGGAATAATTTCACACCTTAAGCTGTTCTTTTTAAGTATATTCTTAGTTAATTCATTTGGTTGTTTTTCTTCTTGGGTATTGATTGGTGTTTAGTTGAAATGGTTAAGGGCACAATGGTTCTCTTTGAATTTAATTTATCCTTCTGTCAATGCTACAAGATGACTGGGTTCTGCTATTTAATTTTATTCTGAATTGTGTTATATTGCTCGTGGAAGTAAACTCTTTTTCTACTGTATGAAATGTTTTAGTGCATGCACCTTCGTGTATAAATATAAAAGCTGCTGTTTTTTCCCATTTTGGATTATTCTTCCTTTTCTTTTGTTCCCCCACCTTTTTTTTTTGTTTTTCTGTTCCGAACATTTCTGATGAGGACAATCGCAGGTGGATGGTTCTTTTCATTCACCAGAGTGGCATGCTGCTCGTTTGGCAAGCCTTAAAACTTCTCACACAGTTACATGGGAAGAGTTCAAGAGAAAGCAAAAGGTATCTGTTGCTATGTTATTTATGCTCTGGCTTCCTGTTGAACAACTTTGTGTTGTTTGATACCATGTTTCATATGTAAAATAAATCTGTGGATATGTTCTTCTATGCAATCACAAGTGGGGAGGTTTAGTTCTTGGCTAGATACTGAACTTTATGTTATTGCACTGGAAAAGAGATGGGTAGGAGTATCTGGCACTCGTGTAAAAATTTTTATTGATGGAAACTGATCATAACAGTTTTTTCAAATGAGATTATTCTTTAAAGACTAATTTACTGAAAGATAGTGTAATGTTAAATTATGTGAATAACCTAATGTTTCTTAAAATCTCTTGATCTACCTTTTCTCAAGAAGTGAAAAGAATCAAAATTAGTATATACGTGTGTATGTGTGTGATTGTGATAATTGTTAATGTGTGTGAATGACTAAATAACATATATATATATAATATTTGGAACATTACTCAAGGACAAGCCTAAGTCTAAAATTAACTTAATACAGTTTTTTAATGTAAAACCCTATGACTTAGTTGTAATTAAGCCAAGTATGTCATCTATATTCCTTGGCACGTCTAGTATTGTTTGAAAGAAATTGATACAATCTGTGGAAGGAAGGATTCATTTTCTGTTGTAATTATCATAGTGTTCCTAGGGAAAAACTTTGTTCCTTGTGCTTGTTTTATGCTTAAAATGTCTACAATACTAAAAGAGGGAAATGGATGAAATTTGGCATACATAGTAGATAATTTTTTTTATTACTGGTGTAAATAATCATTGGTTCTTTATTTTAAAGATGGCAGTTATGGAAGTTTATTATTCTGATTTTCCATTTGTTGCCAAGGTGGACCTAAACCATTCCACAGCATTCAGCAATTAAATTACGTGTGAATACAGAATGAATGTTAGTTTGGAATAAGGAAAACCACAGTTGAGGGTTTTATATTTCCTAGAATGAGTACTTAATCTGATTGCAGAAGTTCATCAATTGCAACTACCCTAAGATTCTTGTTGTGAGGCTTTTCTATCTCAGTAAATTTTTCATCTACTTCTGAACAAGCATAATTAAGTTCTTTGAAAATGGAATTCAAGCTAAGAACTATATTCAATATTTTGTCAGATTTCATTAATTGTTTATGCAATATAAGATTAATTAAGCATGATATCATGTTGGCGTTTAGTTTATGGTTCAGCAACTGTGAGAAAATTGGAGAGAATTCAAACGCTTGAACTCATTGATACATGATTAGTTAGTGGGTGCTTTTCTATAGGGATGTAGGGAATCATATCAATATAACATGGGTAGTTTCCAATTTAGTTTACCTGTTGGTAAACTAAAAAAAATCATCTAATAGAGAAGAAGATCTAGTGGAAAATGTAGAGTATTTTTGCTGCCAATATGTGATATGCATGTTTTGTTATTGGGTAGGCTGCTATGTTTATGCTTGTATGCATGTTGTTCATTGGGAAGTAGGTGTTACAATTTGGGTTATGTAGAAAATTGGGTATAATAGCATTTGGTCAACAAAAAACAACATAATTAATTATTGTTTATTTGTGTAAAATGTCATAGCGCCAACATGGCCTATTTATTAGATGAATAATACAGGATGACATGCTTAATCTGTTTAAAGTAGCAACTGCCAAGTTGTTGACATGGCCATAAAGTAGGGTTTTCTAGATTAATTCACTAAAGACGGTTTTAACAGGGTGAAAAATTTAGTGGTCTTACTAGTATAGTTCTTTACATTGGCTCTGTTCCTTCATTTACTATATTAGGAAGATGAAATGAAAAAGGGGGAATTGGAAGCTGATACAGATAGAATGATGCGAGAGTACAGAGCTCAACTTGATGCTGAAAGGGCACAAAAACTTGCTCATGGAAGGAACCACTCTAGCAAGTCTAATCATCAAACGGGTACATTTGAAAGACCTTGATAAATAAGAAAAAATGTTAATTCTATTTTGTGATACTGAATAAGTACTATCATCTTTCTTCACCCATCTGAATAAGTATGTCCTTGCAGATAGAAAGGACAAAGATTTAAAGAACCGCAGCAGCAAAAAGAGAAAGGTACCTGAATTTCTGATAGATGAGTGAAATTTATGACACGGAGCTGGATAATTTTTTATTTCTTTTAATTAAATACATTTTACTCATTCCTTAGGCTAGGTTCCCCTCTCCCCACTGAATACGTTTATGCTTAATCTGCTGATCAGAAATTAATGCCTTGTGGCAAGTGGTCTGCCTTGTGCCAATGATACTCCTTTGCAAGAAATAAAAAGGACTTGTTTTGCAATAATTGTGTCAAGGCTATATCAGCAATCACTACCTGTTAGAAGACAAAATATGTCGTGTCCTTACATTTTAAGGTAAAATTTGGGGTATGCCTTCTGGTTAATGTGCTTCGCTTACCAATTTAAGAAACTCCTTTTAGATCACTAGTATTCCTCAGTCGCCACATGGAATAATGTGGCTACACTTCAAGTTGGCAGACATGAATTTCAAACATATTTAAAATTCTATTTTCAAGGTTGAGGCAAGTGGAGCTTTGCACTGTATGAAATTTATCCAACTGTAAATGTGGATGGTGTCATGCTTTTAGGATGAATTTGTTTTCCTTTCCTTTCTACATCTTGTTTTTTTTTTTTGAAAGAGTAATGCTCTTTGAATTGGAAAATTAAATTCGAAGTATATTGTCAGTGACTTTTCATTATTTTGGTTGTTGATATATAGCTTAGTTTTCATTATCATAATATTATTGCAGGCAGTCTTCTTTCTCATTTCAGCTTGTCCACTATGAATGTTGTTTCCAGAGCATTTAATCTTGAAATTCATTTAACATTGGCTTTGCAGCATTCAAAACGAAGATTGTCAGATTATAGCTCCTCAAGTTCATCTTCAGATTCTTCAAGTAGTGATGATGATGAGAAAGAATCAAGAAGATCAAAGTCGAGGTCAAAGAGAACAAAGAAGGAAAAGAAGCATAGATCAAGATCGAAGCGCTCCAGAAGTAAGGACGAAGAGGCTGATGGTCCTGTGCCACTTTCAAGGTTCTTTGGGAGTATCAAGAGCTAATGGGATGTCTTCATAGAACAAGAAAGCAGTTGTGTTCTTTCTCATATTCTTTTTTACCTTATGATTTGCTAAGTCCAATTATTTCCTTCTAAAATACAAAGGTTGTAAGAATATTCTTCCTAATTCCATTGTCAGTTGATATTGGAGTATTTAGGCTGCCTTTGGTTGGCATAAAACTAGACAAAAGGATTGTACCATTTGTGTTTGATTGGTGTAATGTAGGACAAGATAGTCCTCTTTAAGAATGAACCTTAAGTGTAGCATTTCGTATTACAACACTGCAATTAGGAATTTCGTAATAGAATTTTGTTTTTCTTAATGTTGGAATGCAAATATATGTATGTATCAACTTGGTTTTAGATGAGATGAGGAGGTTTATGTTGTATGGGCATGTTATTAGGTCTAAAATAATTAAATTTTAGCATTTATTCTTATTAATTTTAGTTTAATTTGAGAGTTAAAAGACTCCAAACTTTCCCCAGTGCAGTAGTAGCATTACCACCTAAAATACATAATTATGGCACTTCCATCCCATATTTTTTGGGAAAACCACCACTCACCACACCAACTATCATAGATAAATCCGCCCCCTCTGAATTAACATCACTCCCCACCAACCGAGCCAGCCCTTCGGCCTCCCATCTGCATTCAATTAGCTCCTTTACACCACAAAAGGCCAGCGAATCCTACTAAAACAATGGATCTATAAATGACAATACATACATCTCCTCTGGTGTTGGCTAATGTAGACCAAGATTCCGGGATCCTAATTAGCCACAAATCTTGAATGAGGGAGAGAGAGCACAAGAATAAGCAAGACTGACTATTTAAATTCCATTTCAATCGTCTTTGTTCAAAAACTCTGCCCATAATTAAATATTTCAATTCAAGAACCAACCACCCAGTTTTGGTGGAACATATATACATGAAATAAATCACTGAAAAATGCGCAACAGAAACCACACAATGAATAGGAGGATCTCCTTATTGCTGCTGATATTCAGGGTTGAATGCAAGAGCCTCCCTGTAAATCAGCTCCTTCATCTGTTCTTCAGTCAATGCGTGCTGCTCAAAATCAAAGTTGAAGGGAGTCGTGCATACCGGCTCATCACTGATATCATGAAGCGATGTTAGGTAGGGATGAGCCAGTGCATCCTCAACTGTCACAAAATAAAATGAATTTAAGTATCAACCCACTAACTAGATTAAATAGAAATCTGAGTTTACTAATTCATACAATCAAAAGAAATCATTATACAGAATAGCCATATAGCAATAGAAGCATTACTTGCATTATCATAACCAGGTATAAATAAGGCGAATTACTCTGAACTACTCCACTTTCAATATATTCCCCATTTGACAAAGCTTCTTTCAACCATTGACAAAAAAACAGGTAGTAATATTCTTTTGCTAGACCAAATTTAAGATCTCAAACAACGCTCAATGATAGGCGCAACAATTTACAGATGATCATCACAAATGTAAATATGCTTTTATGCCAATGGCCTATAAGTGACACGAGCAAACCTTGCTCATCCAATGCATTAATACCTTAAAATCTGTGAGAACATACCATTTGCATGCTTCCAGAACCAAAACAGAAAAGCCTTTTCTTCCTCAAAAACATATATATGATGCAAAAAAGCAATTTGGGCCTGAAGTCCTGTGTACTCATTTTAGACTCAATACTATAATTCACTCGAGTGATAGAAGCCATGTGAGCTATATAAGTCTTCGGGTTTGAATCCCATACAGCTCCATTACAGAAGAAATAAGGAGCAGAAGAAAATAAAGAGAGAAACTAGGAAGAAAAGAAACAGAGAAAGATTGAGAAACAATCTTGTTATTTTTCTTGTATATGATCTCAGCTACAGCCCATAGCTGTTATTCAACTTCTCTTCACCTGCATAGCTGTTCCTGCCTCAATAACCACCTTTTCACTTTACTAACTCAACCATCCAGCTCATCTCTGCTGCACATAGATATTCAGAATCTCAGATATTCTACTATCTTATACTACTCTACTCCCTTTATTACATATTTTACAATCTTTTCCTCCTATATGTGATAATACTAGAAATAGCAATAGCTCAAGTATTTTCAGATACCCAATTCCAAATGACACCTTTTGAGACAAGCTTGGTAGAAGATAATGAAGTTTGGGACAGGTTTCTGTTTAGGAAATAACACCTTGATCAGGTTTGGATTTTATACATTGGATACCCATTTATCCGGAACTGTTTATATAAATAATTAATTAAATATTAAATATATTTATTATCAATTATATTTTTTTCATATACATTATATTTTAAATAAACACAAATGTAAATGTTCTATACAGATTTACTATTATTCAGGGAGTGATTTTTTGCGGGTAGGATGAATTCTTTTCTTCTTCATTTCTATCTATTCTCTTTCTTATTTGTCTCCTTTCCTTGTTTTACTGCTCTTTTCTTTTCTAACCTCCTTGCGCATCAAATGTTTAAAGTTTGTCCTATATCAGGTATTTACCATCCTAAGCATGCAAGCCTTGAACACTTACAGCCAATCAGGTATAGTCACAATGGAAGCGCCAAATCACACCATCTGAAGGAGATGCCAAGCCAAAATAACATAGAAGAACAGTGAAACAAAGCAACTCCAATTGTGTTGGCAAGAATAGATTATTAGGGGACACATAATCACCTGTAATCCTCAGCCTGGGATCAAATGTTAACATCTTTTCAACAAGATCAATAGCTGCTGGGTGGATAGTTGGAAACTTCTCACTGAAAGATTGACGACGCTGAGGAGGAAGTTGTCGAATGTATCTCTTTGCATTTTCATTCAAAAACTCCAACTCAGCCTCTGATGGAGTGCCAATGAGCTGTACGGTTTAAAATGATTGATCAAAAACACAAATATATTCAAATTGCAAAACCTGTTTGTATTGCATGAGAGACTTCACATTCATATTCCAGTTGATATAAAATACCAACTCATCATTGTACATATGTAGCAAAGTTTAAAGCAAGAAAATGCAACTTAAGAACTAAAGAAAATGTAACTAATGGCTCCATGAAGATATTCCATTTAAGAAAAACTAAAAATAATGGCATGCCTCTTAATAGCAATAACAAAACTAGTCACTTGCACTGTCAAACCTTTTCTGAATTAAAAAAAAAAAAAAAAAATTGAAGCCCTCTCTTTATTGAAGAGATAGGATCCATTTTAAGAATTATCAATTAATTTTGCATTGATCCTATATTTTGGGACCAAATAACAAGGTATATAAAATAGTTAATAATTAACTTACCTCCATAAGCAAACGAAGTTGATGCACATGATCTCTACCAGCAAACAGGGGCTTCCGATCCATCAACTCCATGAAAATACAACCCACTGACCATACATCAATAGCTGCAGTGTAATCTGAAGAGTTCAACAATAGTTCTGGTGCTCGGTACCATCTTGTAACAACATATTCTGTCATGAAATCAGTTTCTGAGGTCACACGAGCCAGACCAAAGTCGCATATCTTCAGATCACAATTTGCATTCAGGAGGAGATTGCTTGGTTTTAAATCTCTGTGCAGAACATTTGCAGAATGTATATATTTCAATCCTCGGAGAATTTGATACAGGAAGTACTGCAAACAGCTTAGAAGAATTAAATTGGCTCTGAAATTCTTAAAATACACTAAAATAGAAGATGAATAGCATCATTAAGTAATAACCAGTGCCAAAGAATATACACTGATAATGAACTAAAAAGCAGAATTTGTTTGCATTGGACTTGTAAGGTCTCGACTGTGAAGAATGATAAAGTTAGATTGCTTAACAATAGACATGATCTTCTCGTACTTGGGTGAGATATTTTAAAAAAACAAAGGAAAAAAATCCAAATGGAAAGTGATCGGACAATATCAAGTTATTGCAACCACAACTTGATTGAAATTAAAACCAATAACCAAAACAAAACTGATGTAGGCCTTGATATACAGATTTTAGACTATTCTATTTAATGTAGGACTAAGAAGATGATTTATTATTCAAACTCTTTTTTTTTCATGGAAAAGAAAGCTTTTAGACCTGAACTGGAGATACCTGGAGCTGACTTAATGATCTTTTAATTCAAACCTTAAGGCAATGCATTATTGAGTCCCAGTTAAAAGATTCTAAACAAGTATAATTCATGCCGAAACACTATCTCTAAGAGCAATGCACTGGAATACAAGTGTCTGACTCATCTCTTCGGAATCCTACAATTAGTTTCTTCATCATACATGTGTGTGCATGGGGTAAAAACCAGGAAACCTCAGAGTGAGTAAGTCTCAGGAAAAAGAAGCCTCAAATAACAATGTAGCCTCCATATCATAATTCCTACAACCTGTTCTGAATCATTTGTGATTCCTACTTGGAAAAGGTGCTGAATCTGCTTTATTACTACTGAAGGCTTAAGGCATAATTAAAGTTGTCTAGAACTCTCAAAATTCAGCCATCTCTAATGTCAATTAATCATGCACATGCATTTTAAAATAATAACTGCAACTAATAGAAATATTTATCAGAATATACAGAAAAGGGAGCTATGCACCTTAAAGAAAAGATATCATGAAGCTAATAGTGAAAGGTAATCATCATAATTCTCAAGGCAAGGAAAATTAATGCAACATTTTCCAAATGATATATAATCACTGCACTCAAACAAGCCATATTAAGACCAGGAACAGAGAGCAAATTGCAAAATTCCAAACAAATAATAGTCAATAATTTTTTTTCTGCCTGGATCTGCAGTCATTACTAAGTGTGAAAATTATACTTTAAATGCCCAAATTAACCTGACAGTGCTCCTCTGATAGTGCTTGATTGGAACGAATGATCTGATGAAGATCAGTGTCCATTAGCTCATAAGCAATGTAAACATCATTAAATGATTCCCTCTGGGGTGGAGGAACTATATCTCTGATTGCAACAACCTGCATGACAAATGCCTGTGCTGTAAAACAAACTTCAACAAAGACATAACATTGGCATGTGTTCCTTCAAACTTCTTTAAATAAATGTGTGTCAACGTGAAGGTGAAGACCATACACTAGGTATTTAAAATTACAAGAAACTGTCCATATAATCTCTGATTCACATGAAAAGAAGTTGTTACAGCAAATTTTCTTTTTTCTTGTAAAAGATGATCATTAAATTTGAACAGAACCCAGAACTAGCTTTACTTTTTAGCAACTTGTTAGCAGAATCGATTCACATATTTCGATAGGTAATGTCAAAACAGATATTATAGAGAAATTTTAAAATATTTGGCAGGCAAGTGAGGATTTAAATTTTGTTCGTTGTGTGTGGGTTGGCGGCACTAGAGGAGGATGGGGAAGAATATGGATATTTGCCTGCCAAAATGTTTTAGAACTTCCTTCCTATACATGAGCATTTTTTACACTATTAATGAATAAAAATTCTAGACTAGCCTGCTAAACTTTTTAAATTGTCATTTTTGTATATGCATTTTTTCACCCAATTATAAATGTTCTCATCTTCAGCCCTTAGACTTCAATCAGTATTTCATGCAGACCATGCCTTTTATATAGGCAACTTTTACCTTGTTTATAAATATTTTTTTACATTACTATAAAAAATAACAACAATAACTAAGTCTTAATTCTAAATTGGGTGGGATCAACCATATTAAGAGCAACATCGGATTGTGGTTTTAGATATTAAGAGCAAAAGCAACTGGGGGAGGGAAAAGAAAGTCCTGGAACCAAGGATACGATGGTGGAAGCTGAGAGATCTCACCCAAAAAACTTTTAAAGAAGAACTACTGAAGGAGGATGTTTGGGGACTAGAGGGTAGTGCTAAAGACTTATGGCAGGACATGCAAAGATGCATTAAGGAAGTAGCAAGTAAAGTGCTTGGGATATCTAAAGGGCTAGGGCCTAGACCGCAAGATGCGTGGTGGTGGAATGAAGAGGTTCAAAAGGCTATTAAGGCTAAAAAGGAATGGTATAAAAAATTACCAAATGCGGTAAATAATGAGGCATTTGATGAATATAAGAAGGCTAAAAAAGAAGCAAAGAAGGCAGTTAGTGTGGCTCGAGGTAAAGCACTAGAAGAATTATATCAATAGCTAGGAACTAAAGAGGGGGAGAAGAGTATTTATAAGCTTGCAAAGTTGAGATGGAGGAAAAGTAGAGACTTAAACCAAGTCAAGTGTATAAAGGACGAAGCTCAGAGGATTTTGACAAAAGATAGAGAGATTAAGGAGAGATGGAGAGCCTATTTCGATCAACTTTTCAACGCAGAACATGAACAAGATTTTATGGATCTCCCAATTACAGATAAAAATCTCAGTTGGATAAGGTGTATCAGAGTTAGTGAAGTAAATGAGGCTTTGAAACATATGAAAGTTGGTAAGGCATGTGGTCCAGATGGTATTCCTATAGAAGCTTGGAAGAGCTTTGGAGAGGCAGGAGTTGCCTGGTTAACCAAACTCTTTAATGCTATATTGAAAGGACGTAAGATGCCAAATGATTGGAGGAAGAGTACTTTGATACC